>VWYK01062097.1:10063-27636 GCA_013399775.1 Semnornis frantzii | reverse complement strand
TCCAACCCAATGAATTCCATGATTCTATGATTAGTGCAGAACCAACAGTAGGAAACAAAGGATTTGCCACCACTGTCCTTTCTACATACCTATATACCTTGTCCAAGATGGAGTTTCCTGCAAATTCATGGTTTCCCAGTTCTATCACACTGCTGCAGGTGGCCAACTCAAAGTATATCAGGAGTAAAAAGAGTCTGTTAGCCAACTGGGACTGCTTATAGACTCCTCAACCCTACACTGAGTGTACACCTTTAACTAGAGAAGTTGTGTCATACTCCGTGCTCTCTAAAATCACCTCCACCTTGTTTGTGTTAAGCTTCAACAACGAGTAGCTTCTCATCAGTACTGAGATATCTTACTCACATATGAGGAAGGGTGTAGCCAGCTCCATAGTGTTGGAATTTGGTCTGTGAAATCATATAAGCTCACCTGTAGCTTACAGGGCTTTGAGTCATGATGGGACCAGTTTTAATATACTTAAATCCATTTCTAGACCCCCAGAACATGGTTACTGCACTTTATGATTGGAAATAAGATGCCACAAGCAACTGTAAACATAGCTTTAATACAAAAGAACACTGATAACTCTGAAGTAGGCTGGAATAACCTGGTTATGGCCAAACTCCTTTCTGTCCTGTCCAAAACCAAGTGCTGCACTGAGCTCGGTTAGAAGGGAGCTTTGGCACCACCTCCTAAAAAGCAATGGGTCTCTCCATCGTTTCTCACAAGCCTTTGCCTCATCTACACACAAGTTCCTTTCTCAGGGGAGCTCTGTCCAGTTCCTCTCAGAGACCTCTCTCCTCACACTTATCAATGCACTTCTGATCGTCGGCATATACTCAGGAACAGTTTGGATCCCCAATGCAACAATTACCAATGGGTAAGAAATACGTTCCAGCCCCTGATCAGCACTGGCCTCCCGTGTCTTTCTGCACCAACACAAAACAATCCAAGTAAAGCATTGTCTGCTTCACGCTTGCTGAGTTCCTCCTGATAGTGACCATTTCCAATGTCACGGTCAGAAGCAGTGCATATCAGGCAGTGGCTCACCTCCTGACATCTGCCATGCACATTTCCCATCTCCTGCAAAGGGTTTTCAAAGCAAACCTCTGCTGGGATGTTTGTACAAACATGTGTATTTACTGTGTCAACACACACTGAAGAGCAAACACATTAAAAGGAAAAGGAAACAGAGTAAGAGCCAAGGACTCTCCAAACCTCATTCCACAACAGCTCTTCCCTGGGATCACAAGTTGATAGTAAAAGCCCTCATTCACAAAATCTCACCACTCCTCTTCCCAGTTTGTGCCTGCCCAGACAGCCACAGGGACCAAGTCTCTCTGTCCAGCCGTTATCTATGCTGGACACACTCCTGAAGATGGAAAACAAAAGTAGTTTTGTGATAGAAAGCTTCTTGAACATTTTTGGTTCAGAATCAGGAGAAACAGCTGGAATGGAGCAAGGAGTTCAAGGGGTCCAGTGATTCAGAGGACAGTGGCAAGCACAAGAGTACTGCAATAAACTCATTTCTGGTTCAATCCTTGGTCTCAGTTTACTCCAGTGTTGCACTCTCTAGCCTGCTATAAAGTTTAACTTCATAGAGTCATAAAATGGTTTGGGTTGAGAGGGACCTTTAAAGGTCATCTAGTCCAACCCCCTTGCAGTCAGCAGAGACATCCTCATCTAGGTCAGATTGTTCAGAGCCCCAGACAACCTGACCTGGAATGTTTAAAGGTCATCTGCCCCCTCTCTGGGCCACCTGAGCCAGTGTTCCATCACTGTCAGTGTCAAAAAACTTCTTTCTTTGATTTTGTATAAAACTCCTCACTCTTAGCTTAAAATCGTCACCCCTTGTCGTGTCACAGCATTTTATGACCAAAATATTGTCCCCATCTTTCTTGCCCTGAAAGGCTACGAGAAAGTCCCCCCAGAATCTCCTCTTCTCTGGGTTGAACAAACACAACTTGAAGGCATCCTCTTCACAGAAGTCCAAATCAAACCAACCCCTGAAGAACTTCAGGCAGAGGCAAGTTCTACAGGTAGAACCAATTATTAGCAAATTTCCATTTTTCCCAAATAGGGTGAGACTTTCTGGAGTTATTTGTTCTTGTGATCCTGCAGCCAGGAAGAGCAGCAGTGAGGAAGAGAGAAAGATGTTTAAAGCAAACCAGCTCCCCCTGAGTCGTCACATACTGGATCCAGCTGTTGCTTGCATTCACTGCTTCCTCTTGAGCTCAGTGCACAACTGCACGTGTGTGTGTGTGTGTGCACGAGCACACAGACAAGACAGACAGAGGTAATTATAAAGCTGAAAGCACCTAGCACTTGCCAGTTGTCAGTTCCAGGGGAAAAAAATAAAAAACCCAAACAAGCCAGTACATCATGATTTAAATGCAAAGACATCTACCACTTAAGTAGAATCATAGAATCCTTGCTACGAGATGTGAAAAGAGCAGTTTAAATATGTCTCAGAGAGGACAATGACATAAACACTTGCTGGGAAATCCAGAAGAACCTTAGATAAGAAGAAAGATTAGAATCAGAATAGTCCAAGTATAGAATTATTCAGCAGTTTATATTGGAAGGAACCACAGAATCACAGACACATTCAGGTTGGAAAAGACCCTCAGGATCATCAAGCCCAACCTACAATCCTACTCTACAAGATTCACCTTAAACCATATCCCGAAGTACCACATCCAAATGACCCTTAAGCACATCCAGGGTCAATGACTCAACCATCTCCCTGAAGAGCTCGTTGAAGGTCACCTAACAGAATTTCCCTGCAGTGGGCAGGGACATCTTCGACTACATTGGGTCACTGAGAGCAATGTTCAACATGGCCTGGAATGGTTCCAAGATGGGCAACAACCTGGGCTGGTGTTTCATCACACTCATTGTAAAAATGACTGCTTAGATCTAGTCTACATCATGGAATCATAGAATGGTAAGGTTGGAAGGGACCTCAAAGGTCATCTAGTTCCAACCCCCTGCCATAGGCAGGGACACCTCCCACTAGTACAGGTACCTCAAGGCCTCCTCCAACCTGGCCTTGAACACCTCCAGGGAGGGAGCAGCCACAAGCTCCTTGGGCAACCTGTGCCAGTGTCTCACCACCCTCACTGCAAAGAACTTCCTCCTGACACCCAGTCTAAATCTCCTCGCTGCCAGTTTAAACCCATTGCCCCTTGTCCTGTCATTGCAAGACCTTGTCAATAGTCCCTCCCTGCCTTTTGGTTTAAACCCATCGCTCCACATCCTGCCACAACAGGGCCTGTTAAAAAGTCTGTCCCTGTGTTGTTTCTAGGCCCCTTTAAATACTGAAAGGTGGCAAGAAGGTCTCCTTGGAGCCTTCCCTTCTGCAGGCTGAACAGCGAGAAAAATTCATGTGAATCCATGGAAAACAAAACAAAACAAAACAAAAGTGAATGCTTTGCTTGGTCCATCCCACAGCACTGGTGACAAAAGCATCTGCTAAACTCCATCTCTTGCCAGGACCTGCCTCCAGGACCAAGCATGCAAGCTTGTGGTGGCACAACGCATATGGAACAGGGTTATACTGGGAGCAGGGACCATCCCATTTGCAGGAACTCTAACCCAGTGCAGGTCTCTGCAACACTTCATATTGCACAGTCTCAAAATCCCCACACAAGACTTCCTGTCAGCAGAAAGCCTGGTTCTTGGGAGGGGAACAGCAGGGAAACCTTAAAAGAAAAATCAATGCTGAATGAGGCGATTGACACTTCAAACGACATTTGGCACTTTGCCAACAAAAAAAATCTTCTGTGACCAAGAGTATAGAAGAATTCCCTGATCCAGGTGCATTTGTCTGCTTCAAAACTATCCTGCCATGGCTGTCCACCATCTGGTAGATCTTGTCATGAGGGATTCACTCCACAGCATGGACACAGAATGCTGTAGGAAGTTGGTGGTGAGAGGAGTCTTTCCCACAAAAAGCTGCAGGGAAAAGCCAATGTAGGTGAGTGATGTTTAGGAGATATCACCCATCCACCACTTCTGGGATTTCAATGCCCAATTTTCAGATCACTAGATCTGGAGTTACTCTAGATCAACCTAAGGCAGCCTGAGCTTTTGTAGGGTGCATCACAAAATTGTTTCAGTTGGAAAAGATCTTTAAGATCATGCCCAACTATTATCTGACCCCACCAAGTCTGATGCAAAACCACATCCCTCAGCACCACCCCTCCATGTCTTTTAAACACCTCCAGGGATGGGGATTCAACCACCTCCTTCAGGAACCTATGCCAGCGTTTGAGAACCCTTTCACTGAAGACGTTTCTTCTAATATCAGTCTAAACCTCCCCTGGTGCAATTTGAGGCCATTTCTTCTTATCCTATCAGTTTTACTTGGGAAAAGAGACCAACACCTACCTCACTGCAACTCCTTTCAGGTAATTGTACACAGAGCTACTGGAAGCTGGGTGAAGACATGCAAACACTTTGGCTAGTATTAATTGGTATTTCCCAGAATGACCAGGATAAAGGAAGAAAATTACTACAGCAGAAGAGGCTGTGAGCATGCTCTATAGCAGAGCTTGGAATACAATGATGAAGGAACAGCTCAGAGAAGGAAATGGGACTGAACTTAAAGAGGGGAAATACTTTCAGGTGATGATAATTGAGTGCAAAGAAGAAATCCAACTCCTCTGCTGCAAAGGACAGCAGGAATGTGTGCTTGTGAGCACATGGCATAGTTCAGCTGCCCTGAAGTTATTGCTGAGGCCATGAGCGCAGCGCTCCAGGAGGAAAATTGAACAGCACTTGAGAAGCTTGAACTTACATGGCAAGGCAGGAGGAACTTGGATTGTTTAGAGAAAATGGATGGGAAGTAGGATAATCATCTTTATATAGAAGAGAAAAAAGAAGAAGATAAATCTTTCTTCATGTTTGATGTGGGTAGATGATGGACAACAATAGGGAGGCTGGCTTTAGATTGTGAAACTTCATAGCCATAAAGGTAAAGGAACCACATGGCAACTTACCTGAGGAGCTTGGCAAGTCAGTAAAGCCAGGGGAGATATAGGTAGAGTCGATCCTACTTTCAGGTTTGATAAGCTCTCAGGTTTCTCCCAACCCAATTTCCTCCTGTTTCCTGTCAGCAACTCCCCTGCATAGGGGAGGCTCTGGCTGGGACTGGCTCTGCAGCTGCTGCTTTGGACAAGAGGAGCTGCTCCCAACCCTGCTGAGCTGGCAAGGACCCAAAGCCGCCTCCGAGAAATGACAAATCCCTGTTCCTCACCCCTGCTGGCTTCATTCAAATAGTGGATACTGTTCAAATTAGCAGCCACCTGCACTGCCAGGGAGCCACAACTTTCATGAGGGCATTTCCCCGTGTGCTGCACTCCCTTGTACATGATACTGCATCCTATTGCTTTAGGCATACACCCTGTTGTTCTTTAGTGCTACAGCAAAATGAACCGTGCTCCAACTGTTGTTCTCCTTGGACACCATGGGACATCTGTCTTAGAGGTCTTTTCCAAACTAAATGATTCTATGATTCTGCAGTGTCTGTGCTTTCCTGCGCACATGGGAGCAAAACATGGCAATGTTTAGAGGGATAGAATCATAGAATCACCTGGTTGGAGAAGATCTTATGATCACCAAGTCAGCAATAAACTATTATCTCCCTGAACACAACTGTTAGACCATGTTCCTTAGCTCCTCATCCAAACAGTTTTTAAACATGCCCAGGGATGGTGATGCCATCACCTCCATGGGGAACACATTACAGTGACCGAAGACCATTTTGGTGAAGTCTTTCCTAATATCCAATCTAAACCTCCTCTGGTGCGACTTGAGTCCATTTCCTCTTGTTCTATCGCTTCCTACCTTGGAGAAGAGACACCTCCACCTTGCTACAGCCTCCTTTCATTGTAGAGAACAGTGACATCTCTCTTCAGTCTCCTTTTCTCGAGGCTGAACAATCCCAGCTCCCTCCGCTGCTCCCCATAGGAGTTGTGCTCTAGATCCCTCACCAGCCTCTTTGAGCTTCTCTGAACACACTCCCACACTTCAATGTCCTTCTTGAAGTGAGAGGATGACATGGTGATGTTTTGTTGTGGGTCTGGGCTTGGTGTCACAAGTTTCTGTTTCAGCCTTTTCCATCTGCAGCCTACCCAGCACAATTAATATCACCAGCACACCAAAGGATCTTTGTCTGCTACAGGGGATGTGAATCAAGTGGGGGATGTGAGGCAAAGGAGACCGTTTCGGGGAGTCCATCTCAAAAACCACCACCAGGCCGTTTTCCCAGTAAGGACTGGGAGAGCACAAGCCATGGAAAAGGTAGCACTAACATTTTTGAGGTATTTGCCCTGCCACTGCATTCTTCTTTTAAAGAGGCTCTGCAACAACACCCTGCAAACAGTTCAACGTCTCCTGCTCCCCAAACAGTACACGGCAGGCACACAAAAGCCATCCTACATCAAGCTGAAGGCAGACTGAATCAATCTGCATGACAACTTGCTTCATATGCTTGATCTGAAGATGATGACTACTTTGGTTATCCATACAAGAACCTCAATGCATCTCCATCCTGAAACAAGGATACAGAACAACTTCTGGTATCCATCCCCACCATGCGTCTCCCAAAATTCCTTGGTGATAAATTACATTGAGTTGGGTTCATTGTTAATAACTCTACAATTTACCTAACAAATTCAGGGCTTGTAGTACAGCTTCATTAATATGTTTAATTTATTGTTATATTTCCTTCAGGTTAATGGTTTGAGAGTCCGTCAGAGTTTAATCTCTGCAGTCATTACAAAGTGCTTGTTTCTTGTTAAAATGCAAAGCGGAGTCAACCAAGGACATTTACGGATGATAAGCCAGCCAGAATAAATCTCTCTCCCAGGTGAAATGAGAGGGCTTGGAAGGGGTGGTGAGCACCAACCATTTTAAATACTACAGACACAGATGATACATGTCAGAAATGCTCAGATCTTCTCAGTCTGTCCTCTCAGGAGAGTCAGAAAACCAAACACGGGGCTAGTTTACCCTGAACTCTCATCCTGGAGAGCGCGGGCCTGAACTGCATGACTTCAGGCAAATAAATATTACACTCCAAAGCATGTCATGGAGGTCATTTTGCTATCTCAGAGCATGTCCTACCTCTCTAGGCACTGGTCACAAGCCCTGCAAGTAATTGGAAGACATAGGCTGCTCCACATACCTTAGTCACCAGGCACCTCATTGACAACTCAAGGACAGTAAGAAGAACGGGAAATGTCCCCTGATTCTCACGGCATGTTCTTGCATAGGCCCTTTTCCCTTGGCTGGGAGAAGGAAGGAATGTTTTGCGCTCTGCGGCAGCCTGTTTGTGTAGATGAAGGAATCTCAGCATCTTCTGTAGCTGGAAAAATCAAGGAGCATCCCTGGAGGTGTTAAAAAAATGTGTAGACATGGCACTCTGGGACATGGTTTAGTGGGCATAGTGGTGTTGGGTTATGGCTGGACTTGATGGTCTTTTCCAACCTTAATGACCATTCCCCGTGAAACTCCTCACACAAGCTCTCTCACACTGATGACTTCCCTTTGCAGCAACAGCAACTCTGTACTATTCTGTCTCAAGGCAAGCCATGCACAGCCAGATGTCAAGGGGTCAGCCCCATCCATCGCTTCAACGCAGCACTTGGAGGACATGGACCTTTCAGGAAGGCAGTGAGTTACAATACAGTTGCTCTGCCCAAGGCCATTCAGAGAAGAAAATGCAGTGCTGTATTCCACAGCACTGAGGATCTATCTGCAGATGCAGCATGAGCTGAAGTTAAATTGCAGCCTGGAGGCACAAGGCCAGTACATTCCTCTGAAAGGCAAGTGGAGGGTGAAGGAGAGCACAGGGGCGGGGATGCTTAATTCATGATAAATTGGTGGGAGACTGAAGCTACCCAGAGGTGGAACAAGAGCCAAGAGGCATTTGCAGCAATACCTGCTGCCCTCCTAGAGTGAGATCTGAGCACACGCATATAGAGACACACATTACCAGCTGGCGAAGGGTCTAGAGTACAAGTCCTGCGAGGAGCAGCTGAGGGAACTGGAGTCATCCAGCATGGAGAAAGGGAGGCTGAGGGGAGACCACCTCACACTCTACAACTCCTCGAAAGGAGTTTGGAGCAAGGTGTGGGTCAGTCTCTTCTCCCAGGTGATGAAAAATAGGATGCGAAGACATGACCTCAAGTTGCATCAGGGCAGGTTTAAGCTGAACATTAGCAAAAAAACCAAATTCTCTAAAAGGGTTGTCAAGCCCTGGAGCAGGCTGCCCAGGATGGAGTACCCATTCCTGGAAGGATTTAAAAGCTGTGTAGACATGGTGCTGAGGGACATGGTTTAGTAGTGACTTGGCAGTGTTAACAGTTGGACCTGATCTTAAAGGTCTCTTCCAACCAAAATTATCCTATGATTCTAGTCCGTGATTCTATAAAATCTCTTTCCCAACAATTTCTCCAAAGTGTGCCATTTTATGGGAAACTTGGAGAGACATTTAATTGAGAATGATTCAGGTAAGATAATCCATAAACTAAAGTTCAGTAGGTAGGACAAGGCAGCCTAAGAGTCATGCTGCTCTATATGCCCAAATCCCGGGTTGGGTCATGGGATGGAGAAGAGTAGTGATCTTGTTTAACCCCTGATAAATTTAATCCAAAGCAGAATGTTGGCTGCAGTATAATGAGAGCTTAGGGTTGGGTAATAACAAATGTGTGTGGAATCTCTAAACTGGGGCCCCAGATGGGCCAAGGCCTGGAACAACATGTTTGACTTAAGCATGCACACATGTCTCACTGCAATGAGTAATGTTCAACCACATTGCCAAAGAGGAGCATCCAGGAGCAAGGCTGGAACAGGTTAGTAGAGCTGGGACAAGCTTTGTATTCCTGGGATACAAAAGACATGAACCAGATGGCATGGACTGAGGACATCTTTGGGTCTGGAGCAGTGGTGGAGTAGGGAAGGAGAGAGTGTGTTGACAGAGTCGCAGAGGGTAGAGCATGTCTTATGAGACTGAGGAAGCTGGGATTGTCTAGCTTGAAGAATAGGAGGCTTAGAGGAGGTCTTACTGATCTCTACCAATACCTGAAAGGAGGTTGGAGTGAGGTCAGTGTTGGCCTCTTCTACCAAGTGACTAATGACAGGGCAAGAGGTAAAGGCCTCAGTCTGTGCCAGGGGAAGTTTAGATTGGATATTAAGAATTTCTTTGCTGAAAGAATGGTGAGGCATTGGAATGGGCTGACCAGGGAACTGGTGGAGTCACCATCCCTGGAGGTGTTAAAAAACTGGGTAGATATGGCACTTTGGGATGTGATCTAGTGGTCACGGAGGTGTTTGGTAGAAGGTTGGACTCAATGGTCTTAGAGGTCTTTTCCAACCTTAATGATTCTATAATTGTATGCTTCGATGCCATATCTCAGAGCAGATAAAGATAAGATGCTTCATCATGTCTCTGTTCCATAGGATTTTTTCAAAGCCCGCCCTTCCCATACCGCCAGCCACCAATGCCAGCCCTGATCCATCAAAGGTTGCATTAGCTGAAACTTTCAACTTTGAGGACACAAGCATGCAGTATGGGAGCATTATTTCCCTGGGAGGTGGCTCAGGGTGAAAATTCTATCATGTTCTGTGTCCAGCAAAGTTGGGATTCTTGCTATGTCAGCCCAAAAACTTCTACAGCAGACACTGAATCTTTATAAGACAAGGATCAGCACACCTACAAGACACAGACTGCAACTTGTTAAAAGGCAAAAATAAAATGGTTTTGGGGTGGTGTGATATCAGTACTGGATTTTCCAGCCCGTGGAAAGCAGGAGGCAATCAGAGACAGGGTGCTCCAAGGACCTTTATCGGCTGGTTGTTCCCAAAAAGGTATGCAGTTAGTGGCACACATATGAGCCATAAACTTGTTCCTGCTACCACAGCTGTACGAGTTAGGAGAGGCCCCAAGCTGGCGACCCTCCAAAGGATGTCTCCTCCACTCAGACACAAGGGAGATGTGTTGGCATTTAACTTCACACATCTCAAAATTAGTGTTAACAAAATGCCTTCTCCAGGCTCCCATACGGAGATAGGCAGCTCTTGGAGGTGTTTGGTCCCACCAGCTCTGAGCACCTACTTTGGAAAAGGATGAACCACCTTCTGACTAAAAAAGGAGTCCAGCCAACCAGCTCGGCCTCACTCCAGAGCTTTTCATCACCACTGATGATGTTTGCTATGGGAGACCAAACTAGACTGCATTTGAGACACCCTGGTACAGATGATGGTATGGGGAGGGCTCTGTGGTGACCCGTTGGTATAAAAGATTGCCACACAGAGCTCCCTGGAGAAGTGCTGCATCTTGCTAGGAAACCAGCTGTGATCTGTTCTGATTTGTAGGTCACTAAAAACATGACCCAGGGCAGAGCAGGTCTTCAAACCCAGCCTCCATCTTGTTTGGGGTGGGGTTGCGAGGCAGTGGAACAGACTGCCCAGAGAAGTGGTGAAGTCACCACCCCTGGAGGAATTTAAAATGCATACAGATACTGTGTTAAGGGACAAGGTTTAGTGGTGTGTTGCTTGTGCTAACGACGATCTTTAAGGTCTCTTCTAACCAAAACTACCCTGCGGTTCTACGAGTTCACGCCTTTGCCCAGCCTCTCCCAAGAAAGCCAGCACAGGCACAGTCCATGCTGCCCCAAGGTAATTCCACCACGTGGAAGCACAAAGTCTCCCAACCCCACAGGCACAGAGTCCTTCATGTGGTGGCCACTTTCCCTTGTATGTCACTGTAGCCTCCAGCCTCAATGTCTGCAGGAACTTGGCTGGGCCATTCAAGTACAGTGGAGCTGCTGCCTTTGCCATCTTGGGCAGGATGCCACAGGAGGAGGGGGAATGTGAGAAGGGAGACTTGGCTCCACCATGAAACCAGCCACCAGCTGGAGAGAGGTTGGCCCCCATTCCTCCCTCAAGATGCCACTTTGGTTTTGTTCCCTTCTCCCAGTGACTAGAAGTCTTCTGCCAGACCGCATGGCTTGCAGCATCCATGGGGCACCAAATCCCTCTTTCGCTCTGAGGTTTTCAGCTAGGGAAGAGTCAGAGTACTGACAGGCTAGAGTTCAGTGGCCCTTGGAAAGTTGTCAATGTGGTTGGCAGACCTCCTCTCACTGCTCCCCCTTCCCCCACCCCAGCCTCCTCCTTGCATGAAGAGCTATTTTAAGTCCCACTTGTGGTCGCCTTTGTGACTTCCCTGGCAAAGCCACCTCTATGACATCAGAGCAAAACAACAAGCTCTTGGAAACCCTGAGAGCAGAGAGGCAACTTTCCCCAGCCCAAGAATGAAGCACAGCGATTGCCCCTACCCAATCCTAGAAGCTGATCTCTACTGCAGGATCCAAAACCTGCTCCAAAGACCCAAGACTGTGTCACCAGGGGCTTAGGGGAATAGACTGAAATGGGTCTCTCTTTGTTGCAGGTATCTGCTAGCACATGGTAGTTTCCCATACAGGCCACCTGACTGATATATGGCTCAAATCTATGTCCAGCACCCTAATAACTCAGCCAGTCTGAGATGTTTTCAGCATCCAAAGAGCCTTGGTCAGTGACAAGACACCAATTACTGAGACATGTTGTGCTTATTATCTATAAGCAACCTAAAAAGTATCTTGACTAGCTGCTCAGTACACTTACAGCCTGAACCTGGAGAACTGCAAAGTTTGAATGTTTAACTTCGACAGTCCCAAGGAAGAGCATTGCTGGAAGGAGCTTCTGGCACAGTTACTCCGTATCTTGTACTGGTCCCAGCAGCAGTGGGGGAAGACGGATCCACCCTGAAAAGCAATGCCAGTGGGACTCAGCCCTGGCTGTCACAATGCTGAAAGTGCTTTGAGCACAATATGGTGCCACTAGTGACATCAATCTCTATTAGATTTCCACTGCCAGCAACCACCAACCCCTGCCACTGACTTGGATCATGGGAACACCATGGAGAGCCAAATGCCTTCCCTGTGGGGCATTATCCAGAGAGAGAAACAGGTCTGCTCATTCCTTTGTCACTGCCTGATGTCAAAGTGGTCTGGAAAATGTGCTGATGTCCAAGCCTCTTCCTAAGATCCCTCCCTGAGTCACAACAGGGAAGGAGCATAAGATGGGCTATGAAGAACACTAACAATAGGGAGATGCTACTACCTGACAGGCTTGGTAGCCCAGGATTTACTTTTCCACATGCAGAGGACCAACTCCATGATGTAACCATACACAGAATGATAGCTTGGAAATAGTAGATTAATTGCACTCTGGCTACATCATCTACATATCTCCTTACCACTGATGAGTCAACTCCTGTTGCTGGAAGGATGGATAACTGTACAGTTGGTAAGCCTTAAGTTGCTCACATCGCTGTGATTAAAGCCTCATGCTTCACAGCATCAAGTATTATTACAGGTGACAGCAAGATTTGCATAAATGTGGAACATATGAGCACCATACCACATCTGCTCCCGTTCTAAGTGTGTTTTGTTTCTCCCAAACCTCAGAGAATTCAGTTGTGCTCATGACAGGAACTCAGACAGATATGATGATGATGTCAAAAAAGAGGTACAACCTTTACAGACCAGTGGTGACTGTTAGAAAGATGAGGAACCTCAAGCAGACATGCTCTAGGTTCCTTATACATATAGGAAATGCAAACACTCAAATTTGTTGAACCTCTAGCTTGAAGAACTGAAGCTATGTCCAGCACCAGTGATACAATTTTGCAAGACAAATCCATCTCTAGATGCAGAAGGGACTCCAGACACCAAGCTGTTTCTCCCCTCTGGGTATGACTTGTTTCCATTCTTGGTTTCCTCACGTTCTCAGAAGGGGGCAAGGGGCTACTTTCTACATCAAGCTGACAGGGGTGGAAGTGAAATTTCATGCACGTGATTGCCCCTCCAGCTCCAGTGCAGTAAAATAGAAAAAAGCTGCTGCTGACTTTCTGTCGGGCCCACCAACCAACCAGTGGAGAGAATGCCTTTGCTCTGCCTGCAAGGCCAGGTCTGACATCCCTTCCACACCATTGCTCAGCTCTTACAGCCCTCCCTTTTGGTCTCAGTCTTACTCACAGACATTGAAGCTGGGGGAAGTCCTGTTGCAGTTCATCTGGATGAATGGTTCTGGAAAGGCAGCTTAGTTAAGCATCATGCTCACGGCAGGAGGACCGTAGACAGGGAGAGGTTAAGATGTGTCTGAGGCTGCAGAAGTTAGGTAGTAAGAATGAGAAGAACTGACAGGTAAAGCACTTGCCTTTGCCCTTCTGGCTGGAAACATCTCCACCCCTTCTCTCCACCTGAATGCAAAATTCCTTTGGATTTTGCTCACTGGGTGCCCTCCCTCTGTCTCCAACCATTCAGCAAAGAAGAGGACTGCAGTAACTACAATCCATATGGCTCCTGGTCTCACGCTCCACCAGCTCCCTCTTAACTCCAGTCTTGGCTTCTTCTTGCCTATGGGTTGATGGATGATCTGTCATCCAGTTCTGAGAGCTGTACATCTGAGCAGCATCACAATAACAGGTTGGTGATGCAACTACACGGCTCTCCATCCCTCTCTGTAATAAGGGAACCCAGACAGAAATCCTCAACAGCTCAAATCCAGTCCCAGAGGTGGGCTTCACACCTGACTCTCACCTGCTCTGCTCTGCTCCCCTCACACCTTTGTGCCTTGCTCCTGATCAGTAGGACTTCATATTCTTTCAGCTCTGGGACTCTCTTTCCACTTACTGCCCTCCTGTCCCTCTTACTGTTTCATTCCTACCCCTCATTACCATGGGAAGGACACACAAGCAGGTTTTCCTCAGCTCGTTCCAGCCATATGAATATTTTGCCATCTGGCAGGCCATGACAATGGAGAAGATTCCAGCATGTTCATTTGGGGCAGTAGACCTGAGCCACATGATTTTCATCCTGAAGTGGTGGGGGCAAAATATCAACCTCTATGACTAACCCCATCACCCCAAAGCCTGTGGGATGCCTGAGTCAGGGCCTCCATCTACAGAGACTGGCCAAGCCCTTGCCCAGTTGGCAGTGGTAGGAGTTGAATTTCTCCCAACATGTGGCAACAGGAGCTGCTCAATGAGCATCCAGCACTCTTCCACGTGTTAATAAGCAGCTTTGTTCTGCATCACCTAACTCTCTAATAGCAGCAGAAGTTTATACAGCCACAAATTAATAGCGCAGGAGAGCAATCAGTGCAGAATGAGATACGTCCTAATGTGCTCTCTGGAAGGGGACAGGAAGACAAATGTTGGGGACATTCTGCTTGCCACGGCCTCTCAACCCTGCCAGCTGGGCTGTGCTGCCACCACTAACAAGTTGCTTTTCGTTGCCAAGGATAACAGAGCCACTGGCACCCTACCCCATTTTCAGATGCAGCAGCACTCTGCTCTTGGCTGCCTGAGGAACCCAAATCAGGAAGGATGGTTTTGCACTTGTCATTTCTCAAGGAGGGAGAAACATCTCTCCCAGCTGCTTCAGCTCAAATCCAGTCTTGATATAATCAAATGTGACCTCTAGCTGTCTGTGTTTAAGGCTACTATTGCTGCGATATCATTCATGTGGTTAGAACTAAGTCATCCATCTCCTCAACTATAAATACCTGCTAATCATCCCAAAGGACCTGCAGTACTTTATAGATAAAGATGCCTGGAGAAAAGGGTGCTTTGCCTCTAAGTATCACTTCTCTCCTGAAATGCAGCTATATCTTAGTGTAGAACACATAGAAATTTTTCTAACAGCTTCTGGTAACTTTGACCAGCAGAAAACCCACAGCAATTGCCAAAAGGATGAAGTTGTCCTTCTCGTCCCCTCCCTCCCCCACAGTGTGCAGCCAGGATGATGTGCTGAGTTAACACAACCACTTCTGCAGAAACTATGTCTAGCTCAGCTTTGCAAGTTCATCCAACATTGCTTCCTGGTTCACATGGCAGGAGCAGTGCGAGAGAAGGAAAAGATCATCCATGCTATTTTAGACGGCACCAGCCACTCTTGCCACGCTCCTCGGTGTGAGGTGAAAGAGAGATCAGAGCAAACAAAAAGAGCCTGGAATAGGAGGTTTCTGCAAGAAACTCATACTGCTGGCTCTGGTGTCACACAGTGTGACGTTAATTAGATAATTAATGCTCAGGTTGATAATGGCAGGTCCCACCTCCTCCACTGGATCACTTGCTCCCCCTTCCCACCCAATCCTACGTTCCCCAGGAATCCACAATGAGCTAAGACTGCAGTAACCCCATTGTGCAGAGGCTCCGCTTTCAGAGCCTTGCAGATCTGGGACAGAAATTGTCGAGTTTGGGTGAGATGTGGCTTAACACTAGTGCAGTTGCTTCATCTGCAGCATGTGACAGCAGCTTCACCAGCTTGGTTCATTCATAGGCATCGCTCTCAGGCACCAGACACCTCTGCTAACTAGGATCTACTGGCACATCTTGCCTGGAAAGTAATTGCCTCCCCCTGTCTCTCCCACAGTTGCTAGGGGAGCTTTTGAGGACCTTGTGGGAAGTGAAGTACCTCTCAAGTAGGTAATCTGTAAGGATCCCCATTCTGCACACAGGGAGAGGCACAACATGGGAGTCATCATCCTCAACAATCATCACAATGGGAGGCTGATTTTCTTTCTTTTTTTTTTTTTTTTTCTGTTTGGTTGGTGGTTTGGGTTTGGTTTTAGTTGTTTTGGAAGGAAGAAGAGATTGCATTACAGTAAATAAGTCACATTTCACTTTTCCTTTGCAGTTGCAGAAGCACCAAAGGATTGCAGCTATCATAGAATTGCTCGGGTTGGAAAAGACCTTCAAGATCACTGAGTACAACCATCAACCCCACTCTACCAAGTCCACCACTAAGCCATGTACCCAAGCACCACATCTAAATGGCTTTTAGGTCCAGGGATGGTGACTCAACCACCTCCCTGTGCAGACAGTTCTAATGCCTAACAGCGTTTTCAATGAAAACAAGGTTTTTTTGTAATGTCCAGCCTAAACTTTCCCTGGTGCAGCTTAAGCTGTCCTTCAGGCAGAGCAAAGCTGGAGGCCAGCCAAAGACTGGATTAGCCACTAAGCTTGGCAAAGTCTAAGAACCCTCTTCCAAGGGTGTAACATTTCAGAGGTGTGAATGGACATTGGGGATGGGCTTTTCATTCCTAACAGTGTCAGTTTGCAAAGGTATCTCTACTATTCCTGTGCTTTAATTCACTTTAAACTTCAGACCATAGCATAGCTCAAGTCATCTCCTTGGGATACAGGACCCCATGGCATCCTGGGGCCATAAGGAGGTAGAGATGGCAAATAGAAGATTGGTTCAAAATGCCACGTACTTGAGATTCCAGCAAAATTGGGCTGGGAGACTTCAACCTTCCCTTGTTTGACCATCCCAAGCTTGAGAAAACTCTGAATGGGACTGTAAAGTAATGGTCAGGATGGAGCCCAGATAGGACACCACATTCTCCCTGGGCTTGCAGATACAAAGCCAGTGATAGTGGGAACTGAAAGCTACTGATCCAGTAGAAGGATGTGGGTAAGCTTTATCTGCCAGCAAGGTCAGTTCAGCAGACCATTAACAGTAAACTCATCTCCAGTCATACTGGACAAAAGTCCTTCCAGAAAGAAGCAACAGCCCTGTGCACACTCTCTTTCCAACCTGTTGCTATAGTAGGTCCCACAGGACATTGGACAAGCTTTGCTCTTCTCTGCCAGCCCCTTCCATGAAGCTCGTTTAAGGATCAAAGACCCTGAGTAATCGCACAAATCAGGAAAACATTGCACTGACAAAACCATCTCCTCTCTATGCCTTCCTGCCAGTTCAACCTCTGTTTCTTTGCAGGCAGCTTAATTAGCTTCATTAGCAGTACAAAGAAGAAAGCTAACGACTCTAGTTTTTTTATGAGTGATAAGTTATTTGCCTCAGTGAGTGTTTGTAGGTTGAGCTATGGCAGCAGGAGCTGCTTCTGGTCCTTTTCAAATTTACCAAGACCTAAGTGGCTTTACTTAGGAGCACTCCAAGGATTTGCTCTGGGTAGCCTGATCACAGAATCATACAATGCATTTGCTTGGAAGTGATGTTCAATGATCACCTTGTCCAGCTCCCCTGCAGTAAGCAGTAACATCATTAATTAGATCGGGTTGCTCAGGGGCCCAGCATATTTGACCTTGAATGTCTCCAGGAATGAGTCTGCCATCGAATCTCTGGGAACTTGTTCCAGTATTTTACTACCCTCATTGTGAAGAACTTCCTCCTTATGTCTAACCCAAATCTACCCTGCTCTAATTTAAAACTATTGTCCCCTGTCCTGTGACTACAAGCCCTTGTAAACGGTCCCTCCCCGGCTCTCTAGTAGGTCCCCTTCAGATATTGAAATGCAGTTATAAGATCTCCCTTGAACCTTCTCTTCTCCAGGCTAAAGAACAGCAGATCCCCACATCCAAGGCAAGCCAGGAAGTCAGCAGGTTGATTTGCAGTCAGAGAAGGAGGTGAATACCTGCTGACGGTTGTGGTGACTGGCTCCGCCGCATCTGGGAGATATACGGAGACGATACAGCAAGAAAAGCTGCCTCTTGT
>VWYK01062096.1:47404-73959 GCA_013399775.1 Semnornis frantzii | reverse complement strand
GGTGTCTCCTGTTTGGGCTCAACAACCCTGGTGCTGTATAGACCACACCATTGTCAAAGAACCCGAATTTGTGGTGGTGACACCATCCACGGAGCCATGTATTAAAAGACTCTGTTTGGCTGCCCAATGCAATGTCTCTGCCATTGGTTGGAACAATGGAAGAGAGGATAACTTGTGCCCCTGAATCTCCTATCATTCGCCCCAAGGCCCTGAAGTCTGTTTTGATTGATCTGGGACTACCAGTCATAATTTCTTCTCCTCCTATATGGAAAATTAATAATGGGTAGTAGTCCATAGAGTGCACCAGGCTAGGAATTTTCTTAGCAATGTTGCTAACCCAGGCTCCAGGTAGGCAGCACACCTCCCTGTGAGAGGGGTCTGCCTGACATATTGGCCCCTCTGTTCCTTGTAGAAGTGCATTCCCTACAACTATCACGCTCCTCTTCTTCTTTTTGGAACTGGTCTTAATTCTTGGTGCTGGTTGACATACCCTGGGCAACTGAGCACATGGCCTTTCTCCTCCATCTGCCTCTGCCCCATCCTCACTTCCTAGCATGCCATATCTGTTGTGCAAGGGGAGCTGGTAAGACTGAGACAATCAAGAGGAGGCTCTCCTGCCTCTGTTGGGTGGGACCTACCTCCACTCCCCCTCATCTCCTGGATCTCTTCCTTTACCCGTTTTATCTGTGAAGCAAGGGGAAACAGACCCCTGTACTACCCTGCCCTGCTGGCCCTCCCCCAGGGTTGGTATAGCCTGGCTCCACCAGTCAATTTAATTTTCACAATCCCATATAGACCTTAGTCTTTCATCTTCCTCCTTCAGCCCAGCCACCGTACTGAGCAGATCACTCATACCCACTACTGTCCATTTCAAATGCTAGGCTGAGGCATTCTCTGCAGCCCAAGGTCTGGACACCCACCTATTTGTGTGAGGCACCTGTCTGGGTGCCCACAGTTTTCTCAGCCACTGTATTTGCCCAGGTTGCAACCATGGCTAATACTTTAGCGGTTTGGTTGTTGTTTTAACTTGGTGTTTTGTTTTGTTTTTCTCATAAGTGATATGCAAGGAATAATATGCACTAATCAGCATTTATGGACTGATTCTTAAGTAGTTCAGAAAGCAAACTTTGTGGATACTTCATTTTCCCCCTTTTTTGCCATTGATTATAAGACCATTATTTGATGTCAGAGTTTCTCACTAACGTTAGTGTGAAGCTGTATTAAATCTGTCCAAGGAGGTAAACAAAGGCTCTTTCTGTGTTAAGAACATGTAAGGGAGAGAGAGGCAAACCATATACCTGCATTTGTGTGAGCTGAGGGTCTAGGAAATCTCCTGAAGCCCTATGGTGCAGTCATCAGAGTTCATTACCAGCTGATGGGAATCTTGTACTTTGAACTGGTACAAAAATCATAGCTAAAAAGGCAAGCAGCAGGAGGGAACATTTAGAGTCTAGCTAAATCACAACAAGAAACAATCCAATGTTCTAGAAATATTGACTGATTAATCTTTGTGGGTTTGGTTTGATGTTTTCATATTTTAATTAGTTTGGGGGCGTTTGTTTGTTTGTTTTTTACATAGAAATGGTTAATTGGTTTTGGCAGGTGTCCTGTTTCCTATGTGGTTATGAAATGGATATCCTCATTGATAATATAGGCAGAGTAAACCATATTCAACCTGGTGATTCATAGTTGTTCCTCAACTTGCAAGAGAGAAGTGGAATTTCAAATTAAAGATTCATTTCAAATTAAAAAGTCTGGGGAGCTCTACAGGTTAGTGATGCTACAGTGCAGAGATACTCTATTTGGGACTTGGAAGGTGGTTGCAATCTTAACTCAGGCCTGCCCTTGAGGATGAAAAAAGGTTGAATGATTCTCCTTGCTCCTATTCTGCTTTCTGATCCCTGAAGCTGGAGTAGCTCCCATCTGTTCATCAAGTTTCCTCACTGGGCTGCTTCACAGCAGCTTCCTCTGAGACAAGCTACCTGTGGATAAGGTTAATTCCAAAAGGTACTGTTCTTCTTGAAGTTCTTTTCTCAAGCTACTCCCACTTTCTTATTTTTTTCCTCTTTCAATGCCATTTCAGCCAGTCCCCTTCCTATCACCATCACCTTTTTAATTTCCCTTCTCTCTATTTTGTCAGCTTTGGGTGAAGCAGGAGAGCTCACAGATTTTCTTGCTTTACTTGTGGCATGAAGGCAGTATCTTTTTAGCAGTTTCTGCAGTCCAAGGAAGAATATTTAAGTTTGTAAGTATCAATGTTATTGTATGTTCCTAGATATAGAAATGCAGTATAAGTGTGATGGTTCAGGAGTTCCCTGCCCCTCCACGCTTTGTAAAATGACACAGATTAGAGCTCAGCTGACTGGAAGTTAAGAGATGAAGCTCTATTTACAGCTCAGCACAATGTACAAGCAGATATATACACTATATACAGGAATATTTACAGAAATATACAAGTTAAAGGTAATACAGAAACACAACTCCCCTCCCAGAAATCAGAGACCCCAGGAGGGGCTCCCAACCACCCTTCCACCTTCTCCCCACCCCTATACCTTACCCCAAGGTTTGCCTTACATGCAAGGTGAGCCTGGAGGGTCAGACAGGGGGTTAGAATAAAAGTGGTTAGTGAGGTTACTCAGCAGAGAGGAGAAGCCAGAAGCTGTTAGACCGAGACGCTGTGCCCCAGAGACCCTGACTTATCTATGTTTTGAGTTCTTACTCTTATACATCTCAGCAAACCTGTAAGTGAAGTAGACATCACCATTGTTTTCCTTTCACAGCCTATAGTATAATTTTCTTTATTGAAATATTCCAATTAGCCTCAAACCAGCACAATAAGAACTGGGAAGCATTGTTTTTAAAATGAACCTCCTTTTAGAATGCCTGCCTTGAGGTATCCATTTCACAATTTCCACCTGCACTTGCAGGTTTTGCCACAGTGCCAGCTGTCCCGAGTGGCAAACTGCCCGTATTTCCTCTTGGGAAAATGACTTTGAAGTGATGTAGTCCTGAAAGTGGTACTAGGTGTGTCAAGCCTCATATTCCATCCTGGAGCAGGACAGAGAAATCTGGGTTTGCTGTGTGGGTGCCAGGTCACTGTTAGCACAATTCCAAGCTTGGAAAATCGTGTTGCATCTTGCATGTAGGTTTTTAAACAAAACCATATCTAAGAGCATTTGAGTCAATGTAACTTGTGTAGGAATACTCGATAAAATGCGGCCTGAACTCCTAAATCCTTCTCACACTTCCATTACTCACTGTTTAGTTTCTTCTCTCTCTCTCTTTTTTTTTACTTTGCTTCTCCAGTGATTTAAATAACATCCTAAAGGAGTAACTACAATTTTCTCATGTAATCATTCATTCATGTAACCTATGCGATATTAGGGAATAAATTCTGTCAATAATGCACTGCCTTTGAGAGCAAGAACAATCTGAACTTCTCACTGTGAAAGACAGCAGAAGGATCCTAGACCTTCCTGCTTGCTCTCCAAGAAACTAGGAGAGTGAAAGCAGATGGCTGGATCAGGCTGACTTTCCTACTGGAACATTCCAGTGGCCATTTTCCTGTGAAGCAGAAATTGCTCTTCTTTTGGTAAAGCAGGGAATTTCTACCTCGAATGTTTTCCAGACTGCACAGAAGCAGAGATAACAGAATTTCAGTCAGGATGACCTGGTAGGAGAAGCACAGGGTGGGGAATCAGAATGTATGAGCGCTGTTCCTTGCTCTGCTACAGGCACCTTAAGTAACCTTCAACAAGCCAAGTGTTCCTCCTTGTGAGATACCTAACCCACAGAGAAAACAGGAGGTTTCATGTATCGATCTTTGCCAACACGAAGTACTTCTTGAATAGGAGGAACTATAAAAAATGCAAAGTATTAATTCTTTGACATTTAAAAAAATCAATACTGAGGTTAATATTTCTTCTTCATTGAAGTTTTATGTGCACAAAATTAGATTGGTAGTGATGGCTGAATCAGTACCAAGCTGATCAGATCTGAGTCAGCAAGATGAAGTAAGCAAGCTTTAATTTTCTATTTCCAGTACTCTGGATTGGCTTTTACAGGAAGGAATTAATAGAATATTCATAGAACAAGTCCTGTTCATGTTTCAAGTAGCAATATTTTTTAATGTGATGAACCTTTTTGACTCCAGACATCTGACAAACCTTGCATTTAATTTTCAATGGAAACATCAACTGCACTTGAATAATCCATATTTCTCTAGCTTGCATCTGATTAAGAATGAACAGTTACTGGAGCATCTTCTTATCTACCGTTTAATCAGTAATCAAACTTCAGGAAATGCTTCTCTGGCAAGAAACACATTAGACATTGAAGCTCTAGCAGGACATGGGTACTGAGCTTGTCTCTTCATAAAGATCTGAAGCCAGTAAGCATTGTGGCATTTTTGCAGATTCCAAACATTTCTGAGTTTGCTGTAAGAAGTCTGGGAGACAGAAGTATCACTGGTGGAAATGAGAAAAGTTAAGAACAGTTTGACCTCTGCAAGAGACCACGGAGTGTGCTCTGAATGCTGGTCTGCCATCGTGACTTGCACTGCGGTGAGTGACTGGCCCTAGCCTACTTTATCCTAATTTCCATGTGCAAATGAACTTCAGTCCTAGGACACAAAAAAGCTTCATGACCTGCCAGATTGCTAGGAGCTTTTGCCCTCGTTCTAACACAAAGTGGGTGCTTTAATATGAACCTTGTGGAAGAACATTGTAAAAAAAATGTGTTTGGACTCTGGATTGCACCAAGCACTTGAGAATGCTGTAACCCAGGGAGAGTGAGAGGGTCAATTAAAATGATTCCTAGATAGATACAAGGGACAGCTCTTATTAAAACAGCAATATATGATGATGATGATAATAATTATGATGATGGTGTAGGCTGCAGTGTGTAATGGCAGCCTTAGCAAGCCTTTGGGAAGCCTCACACTGGTGAATCACCACAGGCCTGGCTGCTGCTCCATGACTGGGGTTTCATGTTCTTCATGCCTGTCTGTGTTTGGGCATCCTATATGTTCTAGTAAACAGAGCATATTTTATTTTTCCTTCTTGTTCTTCTGTGGTTCTCTCTTTCTCATAGAGAACAGGCTTTAGAGTCACCCACAAAGACACAAATCAGCATGTTGTGTAGCTCTTAAGGGGTAAAGGAAAACGGCTTGTTCCTGAGGACCTTAGGTGTAGTCTGTGCTTAGGCTTCTCTGTACAGCTAGGGAATTGCTAAAATAAATATAAAAATTCCCATTTTACAGTCTCACCGTGGCCGCGTTCAGAACCTTGAAAGGCGACTGGCCTGGTCACAGCCTTTGCAGTGATGGATCTGCATTGCTCTGTGGTTCTCCAAGAATCAGTGGTCAGTGACAGTAGTACAACCAGTTAGGAAGGGTGGATGGCAGGAAATTTCGGTGAAGTTCTGCAGGCAGATGCTGTATGTCTCTCTTTAGTACAGCTGCTTACCCATTTTATCACCAATACAGACACAGTTACGATTTGCATCTTCTGGAAGAGTAAATGTGTGATGCTATAAATTATTCATTACACCTGTGTATTTCAATCAGAGCAGGAGACAATAAACAGCAACAAAAACAGCAATAAAGGCAATGGAACCTGTATGTGAGTCCATTCCTGCTAAGGTACTGCAGACCTAAGAGACTGCCCCAGGTCGCCCACAAACATATTCTGCTTCTTTTTTATGAGAAAAAAGCATTTCCATTAAGCAGTGCACATTATTGATCTCTTGGGGAGCAGCTGAAGGTTTGAGTACGAACTGAATGCACTCACAAATGGCACAGTTACACCACGGAGATCCATATCACCATTCAGATTTTTGTTTCACATCTAAACCTTGCTAAATAACCTCATTCCTCCAATCAAAATGTTTTCTTTAGTCAGTTACACTGGTTTACAGGCTTACTTAAATCCAAAATACATTTTAAATGTATTTATAAATAACACTGCTTTTTTTTCTTATTGTATGCTTTAGTATCAGGTTAAAAAACCTCTTGGCTATTTTTAAGCATCTTAATTCAGGGAGATGTTCTGTCTTGGAGCCTATGGCTGACATTGCTAATGCTTACATTAGCATACTAATATCTTGGCTGGCATAAGTCAAACCATGCAATAGTCTTTAGTGTCCCTTGTTACCTTTTAAATATAAGAATATTAACTACAGAATTCAAATACTAAAAAAAAAAAGACCAAAAAAACCCAAAGAAAACCTCAAACAACCAAAAAAATCCAAACAACAGCAAAAGCAGAGAGTTTTGATCCCCAAAGTTTTAATACAGCAGTTATGATGAAGAAATTAAGAGAAAAAAGGGACACTTTGTAGTCAAGGATAGATCAAGGATAGATCTGTCCTCTTTCTGATCTTGGAACTCCAGAGTATCTTACTGATTTATCATAGAAATTGATTCTCAGTTCCAGGCCTTGCTTTTCTGGAGTCTTATCAGGGGAATGTATGTGACAGGATGGGGAAGTTAGCTATTTTTGTAGCATGACAAGATGATTCAGACTGAAAGGGAGCTCAGGAGGTATTTACTTCAGTGTCCTCCTCAGGTCAGGGTCAGCCATAGAGTTGGACTGGGAAACTCAGCTGGGAAGCTCAGCTCCTTCAAAGACAGAGGCCACACAGTCTCTCGGTGCAGCCTGTCTCTGGCTGCCTTCCTGCAGAAAGGTTTTGCCTTGTATCCAGTCTGAACTTCTCCTGTTCCAGCTCATGCCTGTTCTCTCCCAGTATGCAGCACTGCGAAGAGCTCCTCTGTCTTTCCCATCACCTCCTAGAGGTGCTGGCCTCCAGAAGCTACCTCTTCTCCAGCTGGACAAGCCCAACCACCTCATAAGCAGCCCCCAGTCATCTGGGTGACCCTCTGCTGAACTTGCTCATCTTTCCTGGCAAGCCAGCGCTGGATGTGACACTGTAGATGCGGTCTGCGTGCGCCTGGCAGGGGTGGTCTGTCCCTTGCTGTGATCCGTTGCCTGTACTGCCGCTAATAGCCTGGGTTGCTATTGGCCCCCGCGGCTGGCAGAGCATGCTGCTAAGCGTGGCGTCCTCTGGGGCTCCCAGGGCCTTGCCAAGAAGCGCACTGCGAAATCCAGATCACGAAATGAAGACATGACATGCTTTATTCCAATTTCCAAATGCGACATTTTGACACATTTTTGTCCCTTCTATTTTTGTCCAACAATTAAAACTGAATTCCATTGATCCACTTTTGCAGAGAGCTAGGGCTGCCACAGAAATGGACTTCATTTTCTCTGCATTGCGTGAGTCGGTCATAAGTCCTGCCCTGTCCTCCTAATCAGGAATATCCTCTCAAAAGGTTTAAATAATATTATTGCATTTAGTCAGTTCAACTTGATTGAAATGTGCATTATGTTTCTCATACTGAGATTTAATGGGAGAGGAAAATGGAATGCCTAAATTGCCTGTATGGGAAGAAAAAACGGTGAGGAGAAGCGAAGCAAAAATAGTATTTGCCAGAGGTCCAGCAGTTGTTCTTTGACAACTGACTTGCAAAAGAGGGGCAGGATTTTTATGTCTGAATCATACCAGTAAATAAATAAATGAAGCCTTTATGTGGCAGTTTATGCTGGATACTGTGGGCTTTATAGCTTGTTTTTCTGCCGTTTGTAATGAGAAAGGACAACAGATTGGAGGAAGCCAGCATTAAACTATAAATTAATGAACCATAGCATCTTTAAATCCCATTGTGAGCTAATGTTAGATTGTCATTGGTTAAATGCTTTCAAGGACTGATATTAATAACGCTCTGAAGTGAGAGATGTCAGTTCCCTAATGGAATGGGGCCATTCAAGCAATAGATTTGAAGAGTGGTCAGCAAGCCAGCAAGAGTAAAGTGTATGTGTGGAGACAAGAGAGAAGGGAGATCAGAGGATCATCACTTAATCCTTCCATCTTAGATTGTCAGAGATGAGAGAATAAATCAGTTTTTCACCAGAACAGTTTGTCCTGCTGGTTCCAGGAAAAAAAGCGACAGGGAAAGATGAGAATGAAGTAAATGAGATCAAAAACTCCTCCCTAATTACAAAACAGGAGTTGTTAAAAATATCTTTGTGTCTTCCAGTTGTATGGTAACATCAACCCCACAGGAGTCTGAAGATCTTCTCACTAAACCAACCCACTTTGCTTCCTGTCCTTAAGGGTGGACATAATTCCTGCTATGTTCTGTGACAACTGCTTAAACAATGGGGATTGGAAGTGAGGGAGAAACAGCTCTTTAAGTGAAAATGTAGTAGCACATGATGGATTTCGCCAGTTTCTGGAATAATAGGTAGATGATTTAATTTAAATTTAATAAATAATTTTTAAGCAATAAGACTGTACTTGCAGGCATGTGCTACTGGGTCTCAGGTTAGTAGTTGTCTTTCTTTTTTTGTTAGAGGATGTGAAAGGATATTTGGGGTAGAGCTGTAGAGCCCACAGAGTTCCAGCCCTTTCTACCTTTATGACCCATAGGTGCTGAAATGTTGTCATGAGCCATAAACCCTTCTCTCTGTGCCAAGCCAGCAAGGAGATGGGTGTGAGGTCAGACAACGTTGTGCTGACAGCGTGCTGTGCTGAGGTGGTGCAATGGCTTTGACAGCCAGGTGGGCTGCTGGAGGCTTTAGGGTAGCTTGAGAGGTGTCAAGATGGCTCATATTAACTCTCAATAGAAGGTATAAGGAGCTCTGAGGTGGCAGGAAGTTTGATATTTATATTCAGGGTACTATTGGAAGCTCTGCTTAGACCTAGTTATGCTTCTGGACTATAAAATTGCTCATGTGCTCGCAGGAATTGGTGGAGTCTGCACCCAGGCAGCATCTTGCCATCTGTTGCGACAAGAAGGGGATTGATTTGGGAGACAGGAAAAGAGAAGATGCTTCTGTTTTAAAATATGAGCTGTGGAGATGACAGTGTAGGTGATCCAGGGATAACCAAGGATGCATGTGTAGTTGCTGTCTGTTAAGAGTACCACATTTT
Organism: Semnornis frantzii; assembly: GCA_013399775.1. Classification (NCBI taxonomy): domain Eukaryota; kingdom Metazoa; phylum Chordata; class Aves; order Piciformes; family Ramphastidae; genus Semnornis; species Semnornis frantzii. The sequence goes on along the minus strand of VWYK01062096.1, from coordinate 64,968 downwards.
TTACAACAAACACACCAGAGCAAAACAAAACATTTGTCGTAACTCAGGCCTTGATTTCTGATTCCCCTTGATCTGGGAACATGGAGCAGTGCAAAGGTTGACGACCAAAGGACTGCATCTTTTCACCATGGGAAGAGACAATCAGTGGGTCATGCCATAGCACATGGTGTGACTCTGATGGCTCTGGTTGTAACTTTGTTGTGGTTTCAAGGTCACACCCTAATATCTGGGGCTGGTTAGGTGATCCTTCTGTCTTTGTTAGTGCCAGCTGGACACTGTTGCCTGACTTATTTTCTGTCATGTGGGGAAAAAAAAAAAAAAAAGAGTCTCTGGTGTGTCCACACAGGTTTGTTCTAAACAGTAAATTCACACTGGCCAAAAAAGTAATGTGGAGAACACTCTGCGGTGTCTTGTTTCAGCTAAACTTTGGAGAGACATGGTTGAAGCAGTTAAATGTAATCACACAAAGTAGCCTGGTCCTCACAGATCTTTAGAAGATGCTATCATGATCTGTAAAAGGAAAATATCAGTCTGTGTCTTTATTTCTTTTAATGAAAAATTGTCACCCTCTGCTAGAAGGTGGCATTTTTATAAGCTGTTTGAAAGAAGTGAAGCTGTGAGTTTTTAAATGCTAAATGTTTCTTGGTGAGTCTGGGTTAAAAAAAAGGAGAGAAGCTGTTAGAAGCAATAGATGAGATGTCTATGATAGGAGATCATTGTGGGAATGTCACTGTTCCTGGTGGCTGTTCTGTCCTAATGGCATTGTTGTTTAAGAAAACCCTGGATGAGAGCTGCTGCAAGCTAGGGTCTCTTACAACTGTTCTCTGTGAAGCAAAAGAAGTTGAATAGTTCTAGTGTTTCTGGATGCAACGTGCTTGGATTTTCATCATGGGGAGAGTTGTGCTTTATCACGGTGACAGCAGAAGCTCTCAGCACCGTGCAGGCGTCAGTGCAGAAGGTGGCATGTGGCTGTCACAACCAAAAGGAAGAGAAGACAGCATGAATTAAAAGAGATTTTTAGGCACTGTGGAGGGTGTTTTGCAGTGGCACTTTAAACAGGTTAAAAATCAGTAATTGGTCCACATGCTGGCTTGGAAAGCATCACTTGGAGATGATCACAGGGGCTGGTGAGGCTGGTCTCCTGCCTGCCTGTGTAGCCAGGGCTGCAGTCCTTTTTCACACAGAGCAGAAACTATCTGCATGGCTGCTGGCAAAGCGCTGGGACTGACAGAACGCCTTTCTGCTTCTGCCTTCCCCACATGGGCTGTCAGGGAGGCAGTGAAGAAAAACAGTCACTGCTGTTTCCCATCCTTCAAGTTCCTTTGTGTACAGAGAAAAAAGCAAACAGAAAGTTACCGTGTGCCAAAGAGGAACGGAAAGCAAAGCTGAGCGGTGAGCAAGGTCAGGTATCAGCTGATGATGGTGAAGTATGTACCCATCCCTAAAAGCCATGATCTGAGGTCACCACCCCACTCTTTGCCCCAGGGAATGAGGGAGATGAGCATAGCTGAAGATCAGACAGATTTACTGTGATTCCTTTCATCCATTCTTCGAATCCACTTCTGCCCATCTCCAACCTACAAATCAAACGCCCAAACTGAAGTCTGTCCTGTTCCACATCTTTAGTCCTGTTGATTTTTATCAGGCTTTGTTCCAATTTTTCTCTTCCTTGGCTTTGAGCAGGATGATGTCAATATCTTACCATACCTGGCATGGATGGTGTGGAAAGGCTTACAAGACATGTTCCCACTGCTTTTCCAAGAGGTCAGGCTTGAACCAGAGCTGGCCTGATCTGCTGCAACTCTCAGCTCTCCTCCAGCCCTAGTTCCTGAGGGACCGGTCTAACTCCAAGGAAGAGCTCTTTTCCTCCGTTTGGGCAGGTTACTTAAAAAGGGCTCCACAAATTCTTGAAATTCATGGGAAGACTGGAGATCCTCTCAGCCAGCTGCAGCCACAGGATTGTGACTTGAGAGCAGCACAGGCAATGCTGCAATGAGCAAGACGCTGCCAACTGTTACTTCATCTGCCTTGAGAGTTTGGGAGTAAAGAAACAGAGAAAGGAAAGTGCAGCCAAAGGCACTTAAATATCATTAGAGTTATGTAAATCAGGCAAGCTAAAAAGACAGAACTGAAGTGTTATTTCTCTCCTGGGGAGTTCTGGGGATAACTGCAAGGGGGGAGGAATGTCTTGAATGACAGTAAATTAGCAGTTTTTCTGCAATGGGAGATTTTGTGGGTAGACAGGAAATAACCTCACACTGATGTCTTATTTGTCAAGGTTGATAGATACAAACAGAGAATATAATCCTTTAAGGATAATACTTTTCAAAAGGTTCATAACTGGCTTTAAAATTTTACCTGTGCTGAGCAGTGGCCCTTGAAACAAACCATGAGCTTATGTGGGGGTTCTTTGTGTTTCTCCCAAAGTCATTAAAGCAGTTTTCTTACAGCTGCATATTCCTTAAATTATTCTGAGTTGTACATAAGTAATTCACAGCTCAGAGCAGGTAGTGAAAGCAGGGCTATTAAAGCCTACAAAAGATCCTCTGCTTCCCTGTGTCTTTGCATCAGGGGCAGGACCCAGGGCACCCGTGACTTGGAAAACTGAAAAGATATTCTCTGCAGGTAAGGCTGCTCACAGAGATGGTGCTTCCAGGGTACAGAGGGCTGGAGCAGGGCAGCTCTGCTGCAATGGGTGTGTGACTGAGGAGAGCAATCAGCTCTGCTCCATGTGTGCCCTTCAAGGGTGTTCTGCTCAGGTCAGGATGGGCAACTGTGATTAGAGAACAGTATGTCTAAATGTCCCAGATCTTTGTACAGAGGCTCAAAGTTAGGAGGTGGCGCATGAAAGACTCATTGGAAGAGTGTGGACAGACACTAAATTGTTCTTTATTCCATGTGGCAATGCATAAGCAGAAGCACATTTTCAAACTCTAGATCAGAATTTCCTGTGTCACAGATTTTGGCTTGTGCTTCTTTGTATTCATTGTATAGGAGACCAAAAATCTCACCTGAGTTAAGTAGCTGTGCATGAGATATTAACACATGGAGATGCAACTATCTGCACATAGCCAGCTTANGGTGGGTGGGGAGCAGAGGGGAGAGCTGAGGAGCACTCAGCCAGGGCAGTGCTGAGTTTCACGGAGGAGAAGGGTGCTTGCCAACGGAGGAGTCTGCAGCTAACAGAACACAAAGCCTGGGCCCAGCACATGGGAGCATTCTTCCTGAAATTGCTGGTACCTCTGCACTGCAAAATGCTGTCCCACAGAGAGAGCCAAGCATGCTGATGGCTGCAAGGAGTTTGACCTAGGATTGCTTTGCTTCTCAGGAGCACTTTACATCTGGGCCTGAGCACCTAAGGAACCTAACTTAAAGCTTCACCTTACCAGCTCCACTGCCTTGTGGGCATACCCTGTTTCACCAAGCACAGAGGCTGAAGCTGATGAATCTGAGCATTTCTTACACATGGAGTGACTTTAGCATAATTTATGGGCTCTTCACATCAGAGCAAAATGCGAGATTCAGGAGCTATTCATAATAAAAAAGTCTATCTGATGTTAAATGAGGTTGTCTTAGCAATGTATCCTAGTACCAGAAATGTGCAGTTGTTCTTGCTGTCATGGGAGATGTTAGAATTCAAACATGCAGTAAGTGATGTGCAGGAGCTCTCTGCCAGCCACGAGATAATCACAGAATCATAGAAGGGTTTAGGATGGGAGGGACCTCTAAAGGTCATCCAGTCCAACCCCCTCTGCAGTCAGCAGGGACAGCCTCAACTAGATCAGGTTGCTCAGAGCCCCGTTGAGCCTTACCTTGAGTATGTCCAGGGATGGGGCCCCAGATGCACAGTTAAGGGTTAAAGACTGGATGGAGATTTCTGGGTTTGTCTGAGTGGGAAGAACAGCTAGTGAGAGTGAGGTGCTGCAGTTCTGAGAGAGGACTTGTTCTGGAGACAGCTTGTTGGGTGTGTCTTGGCAGCAGGTTGACCTGAACAGTGAACAACATCTCTAGTGCAGCCTTTATGAGCATGCATGGACAGGGCTTGGAGAGCTGCATGGCACTGTTGTAGCCTACTTACAGTTTTTAAAGTGAATGTGTCTGCTGCAGTGCTGCCCACTGGACCTGATCAAAGTGGATCTCTCAGTTTGTTGTTGTTGTTTTTTTTTTTTTCTGAAAGAGAATAATCAAATACTCTCTTAAATAAGTGTGAAATACCTAGGAATTAGTAAATGTGAAGGGAAATGCCTGAGTGTTGAGAATGTTAATGACCAGTGAAAGGATTTTTTTTGGCTTTGTATGGCATCATAACCGTTGTGTACACATCTCTGTGTCCTTGAGAACCTTCTGTTCTGGGGGCAGCAGTAGTATGATGCAAATGATGCAGCAGAATTAGCTTGTCTGCTTTGCTGGCCTTCAGCAGTTCCAGGAGTGGTGCATCCACAACCTCTCTGCACACCGTGTTCCAGTGCTTCACCACCCTCACAGTGAAGGTGTTTTTTCCCTTACATCTAATTTAAATCTACTCTCTTTCAGCTTAAAACTGTTACCCCTTGTTCTATCACTGCACTCTGATGAAGTCTCTCCCTGTCTTGCTTATAGGCTTCCTTTAAGCATTGGAAGGCCACAAGGTCTCCCTGGAGCCTTCTCTTCTCTGGGATAAGAACCCCAGCTCACAGCAAAGGGGTTGCAGGTCTCTGAGCAGTGTGCCTGGCTGGGGTGCACAGTAGCCCCACTTCCTGTTCCCGAGTGCTACAGATGGTCAGCTGCCCGTGCACAAAGTTTGTATAAAACAGTTGCACTGCTCCAGCAGATCTTTAAAGCCTCTTTGCAGAGACATAAATGTTTATCCGGAATACAAGAATGTGAAGGATCTGAATATACCTCTCAGTTTCATTTTTCTGCAGCTTCATCCAGAAAAGGAGCAGGTGGGTCACCATGCAGAGATGCTGTGCCATCCTTTGAGCTCCCTGGCCTTGTCTGCATTCACAGGAAATAAAACTGATCTAACTGCCTGCAAGCGTGGCGACTTTCTGCTTGAAAGCAGTGTAAAACCATGGAGATTTGGTCCATAAAATCTGTATCTTGGCTCCTTTTCACAGCTTTTTATTGAAATGGTTAACACTTAATGACCTCAGAAGCATTTTTACAATTCCTGTGGGGACCCAGAGACCTAAAACATGTCCTGGCTATGTGATCCCAGTTTTACTCTGCTGTGTTTGGTCAGCGTTTTAAGTTCTCCTGCTGAGATTAACCATCAGTTCTGTGGTTTTAATTTTGACTTTGTTTTATCTGTCTTCTTTACACTGCTCTGTCAGAACACTGACCTCATGGCCCTGCTTTCCTTGCCAAGTGATGTCTGCTGCTCAAGTTGGAATGTGCAATTTGCATAAGGCAAGTAAAAACCATCTCACTCCCTGTAAAAAACCTTGGATAGAAAGTAGAGCAGAATAACTTAGAGGCTGCAGAAGAAACCTGTATCTCCCAAAAACATCATTAAAAGCAAAAGCAATATATATTTAAATTGCAAGAAAATCTCCTCTCAGGGCTCTGGAGAGACAAATGCAAAAGTACTCTCAGATCAATATCAGGAAAAGAAAAACCCAAGCAAATAACATAGCACATCTCCTGTGGAGCCAGTGGACACAGTGCAGCTGGGGTGGGGGCGGTGAGGAGGGTTATCTTCAGCCCTCAGCTGCAACGAATAGAAATTACCAGCTGCCCATACAGCAGTGAAAACAAGAACCTCCCTTCTCTGAGCGGGGCCTCCTATTGTCCACACCTGTTTCTTGTGCTTAGCTCATTGGATGTCTCCTTTTCAATAAGCTCGGAGTGGATGCTGGTGAGCTCAGTTGGCAAGATGGAAGGGCTGCTCATCTGTTTCAACTCGAACCGAGGAAAGTCCTGGGCAGTGTTTGAGGTTTGGTGTTTGCTCTTTGTATGTTTTGCAGATAGCTGCTATCAGTTTGTTCTTGTAATCAAAATTCCCTTTCTCTTGATCTTGTGAGTGCCTTGAGGTGCTCTGTCTCCTGGGACAGGCAATTGCATAGTGGTGTTACTGGAGTGGAAGGAGTGCTGTCTCTGAGTTCTATCTCTCTTAGATGCTGTTTGCTAATGTGGCTTTTTAGTTGCTGAAGCCTGAGAACGAGCCTAAGACCCGCTGCCTAATTGCTCCAAAGGGTAGAGCTTAGAGTTTCAAGTCCATTTCTTTCTTGCTGTCCTTAATTCTTCTGTGTGACTTTTTTCTTCAGTTATTCCCTCAAAGAGCAGTTCTCTTTATTCTGCTTGTGCCTTCCCCTGTTTGTAGGTGTAGGCAAAATGGAGAGTGCTGCCCGCTTGGCTTTGCACTGGTGTCAGACCTGGTGAAAATGGCTGCTGCTGACAGGTGTAGGGATGTACAGTTTGGTAGCAAAAGTTGGGTGAGAAAAACAAGGTAATGGGCAAAAAGTTGATTTTTCTCAAATATTTAGCTCTGCTTTTCATCACACTTTTGCCCTGCCTGTTCAGGTGGTAACCCAGCCCTGTCTTCCCCTCCTCTGGTGTTATTTACGTTGCTGAGAATACTCAAGCCAGCTCTGCTCGTGGACTTCTCTCCAGTAACAGCCAAGGCTGTTTTTACTGGTATTAAAGAAAAGCCCTCACTTCTTTGCCTTGAATACCTATTGGAGCTGCCCTGCACTTTATTAGTGACTTATGTCTTGATGTAGGCTCCTACCAAGTAAGATGCTGCTGGTGGAAGTTCTCTCTGCAGGGTTCTCAATGTCTAAAGACATTTTTTGTGGTTTTCTGTCCTACTATCTCAATGCATCTCAATTGTTTTACTGCTTGGTTTTGTCTTAAGAGAAGCAAGTGGGATGAAACCTTTTAAGTGGTCTTTGGAGCCTACTTTTTGTAGAGATATTTAAAAACCTGAAGTGTAAATAAAAATACTGCTACTTGCCTTACTTTTATTAAATTCTAGGCTGTTCATATAGACCAAGATTGTTCTTACTAACCTGTAAACTAGCTGATAGCTTCTGGGTCATGCTCTGGGCTTGTCTGTCTTCTGCACTGTTATTGCTTGGGTCCTGTTGAACGCATTTTGCCTTTGGTAATACTCATTTGAGCTGGTGCAATAGTAGAAAGAATTTCTCTGAAGGCAGCTGGAAAAGATTGCAAAGATGTTTGTTTAAAGATTTAGTAAGGGTCAGAAGTGGTTTTGTCTCCTGGTAAATTTATGATGAGGCCACAGCACCAGTTTGTTGCATTACCTGGAGAGCATGGCATGCACAGTCTGCTGTCTTCCAGGTAGTTTTAGAAGTGATTTTGTCTTCAAAGCTTCTGTGCATTTGAGAACTGTAGAGTTCCGTAGCAGGTTTTATGCAAGTTTATTTTCCCCTCACCGCAAGTGAGTTTGAACAGACTACCACTGTGCACTTAACAGCCAAACAGCACTCTGCATCCAAAGTGCTCACTGGGCAAAATTAGCCTCTGAAAGCAGCTGTTAGAAGTGAGAATGTGTTTTACTCAGAAAAACCTCAAGTATGGAAAAACCCAGATAACTCAAAGCTACCAGAAGAAATCACTGGCATACCCAGGACTTTCATCTGTTGCTACCTATTTTCAAAGCCACGAGGTATCATTTGCCCACTGCAGGTTCCTGTAGTTGATGTGGCACTCTGAATATCAGCCTGGACTGAAGTTCTTATCTTGAGAGTGTATCTTAAAAGCTAGGCTTAGATAGGTCTTCAGTCAGAACTGGTGCCAAATGAGGTGCAGCCACCCAGGCCAGTTCCTGAAGGATTTATTCAGCTCCTTATGTTACTTTTGCAGTCCATGCTGTGACAACTGCATAGCTACCACTAACCCAGGGAGCCAGTTTAAATCCACACTAGGCTGTGTTGTAGACAGCCTAAGCCTCTCTCAGTAGGAGAGGGCTTGGTCAGTGTGTACCAGAGGAGCAGACTGCCTGTGGGACCAGGAGGCTGCCCGTCTCTCTGTTCCCCTTGTTAAGAGTGCTGGGCCCTGAGCTCATCAGTCCTTGTGATCTGTATAGTTATAAAAGCTGCTTGCAAATGTTTGTGTTGGAGATGTGAGCTCCCTCTGTGTGTAAAAGTTGTTGCTGTTTCTGTTGTTTCCCCAAAGGGTTGATTGTTCATTGTGGTTCTCAGTGATGATCATGCCCACTGAACTCTGGTGGGCAATAAATGATCTTCTGATCGGTTATCATCTGGCCAAGTGTTGCAAGGAAGCCGCCTATCAGAAACTTAGGCCTGGCTGATCAGAAATATCACAGCAGAATAGTTCTGTAGTTATTGCTGTACCAACAATATGCTTACACCTGGAATGGTGCCTGTAGGGTCACTGCAGAATTGCCTCAATTAAAGATGGAAAGACAGGTGTAGACAGATAATGTCAATCCATCCCCATGGTCCATTGAAGGATTTGCCTACCCTCCCCATAATGGCTTCTCAGGGCTTATCCAACTTACTCATAAAGAAATTAAGAGATGGGAGATTTCACTGTGTCCCTTGAGAGGTATTTCTACTCTTGCAATGTTTGTTTTCTGCTGTTCGTATATTCTAACTCCCTTAATTTCATTCATATTGATACTATTTTTTAATAAATAGTGACAATCATTGATCTGGAGAAAAAAAAAAAGGCAGTGTAGAATCACTGCCATACTTATATATTTAGTTTACCCTAAAATTTAACTTTTCCACTCTGTAGATTCTAATCCTGTCTGTTTTTCATAGCTGACATATGCAGCCAAATACGAACTGCCACATTGACCAACTTAACCCCTAAATGTGCCCAGGAGTTTAAAGACTATGATATGTTTTTGTTTGGTTTTGGTTTGTGTGGATTTTTTGTTGGTGTTTGGGTTTTTTTGTTTGTTTGTTTGTTTTTTTACTGGTAGTTCATTGACTCTTTGGGACAAAAGCAAAGTGACAAAGTACATTTCAGGATCTTATGATGCATTAAAGCAAGGTGTGCTGAAGAGCAGTGTGGTCAGTCTTGCTGTTAGTGTGGCCATCCAAACATTTCTCCCAAAGTGCAGGATGCTAAGTGCCATATGGACAATCTAGCAATGCCTGAGTTCCAACTAGCCCTTCATTACCTCCATTATGGCTAACCAGGGCCACAGGATCTGCAAAACCAGCAGTTTCTTTACCACATCCCCCAATAATCATGCACTCCTCATCTTTCTGTGTATTTGTCTAGTAAATGGAAAAAAAAAAAGTAACTCTTCATTTATATTGTGCATTTATTGACTGCTGAACTGAAGGACCCTGTGTGTATTTCTTCCCTGTATGCTTTTCAGAGGGGTATGTGTGCATTACACATTGGAGTACAGCATTATCAACTTGTGCAGTGGAATTGCTGTCGGTTCAGATCAGCTTTCCAAACAGATCACTGTAAACTCAGGGGAACAAATGAGTGCATGCAGTCTGAGGAGAAGATGGGAATTATGTATCATCAGAGCAGTGTGAGAACTGCTGTGGTGCGATTAGATTTTTTTTTTTTTCTTTTTAATGCAAGAACAGAAGCTTTAGTTGCTGTATTTTAGGTTATTGCAAGGGCTGAATGAAACTTGCAAAAAATTCTAAAGCTGAAATGCCACTGTGTCAGCTGTCCTTAGGTTACTGTGGTGGTTGGGGCCATGATTATGACAGCCATCCCTCAGTTCAGGAGCTGATATTCATGGGTGCTTTTGACCCACTGCGAAAGCTCTTGAGCTGGTCGTATCTCCCCTGTGTGTCCTTATGGCTAGAGGAAGTTCCCTCCCTGCCCTGTGCATGGGGACAGGTTCTGCATGCCACAAGTTGGGACATGGGCACAGTGGCTGCTCCTGCCATTAGAAGCTACTGGTTTGCAGCTTTTAATGAGCAACAAATAACAGCTCAGATACTGGAGTGTGGTCCTGTTTGTTGTCATTGCCTGTAATCCCCATCTCACCCCCAGATCCTACAGTTATAAGGGTTTGAGCACTTGTAGTTACAGCCTGCTTTGTTTGGAGGGAGCAATCTAACAGAAACTAAACCTATCTTTCCCTGATTTTTGGTGACTATAGGGTGCCCATCCAATAGGCATTTATAGTAGAGCCTGTTCCTAGCTGTTCTTATACCTATGGTGTAGGAGTGCCTCTGGTGCAGCAACCTGTCTTGAGCTGGTCCTTGCTGTATCTCAGCCCTGGCTCTATGGTTTAACCCTTGGCTTGTTTTCAGCTCCTGCCAAGGCTGTCTGCTGTAGCTAATTCATTTGCTGGTGGCCTTCCTTTATGCACAACTTAACCTCTCCTTGATCTTGCCCTCATTCTGTCTCTCTCCCCTGCTGCCCTGCCCCAATGTTTGCTGATTTAGGTCACTATCAGAAAAAAAAAACCTGTGGTCCCAGCTCTTCCTTTTTTTCAGGGCTGTGAATGCTCTTGTTTTCATTTGCATCTGGTTTCTCAGGCAGGTGTTTCATCTCTCTTCCTCTCAAGTAAACTGCATTCAGAAAAATGGAGAAGCTTAGCATTAGACCTTTCAGAAATTGTCCTCTCATCCTGTGGAGAAAGAGAGGGAAGAAAAATCAATAACTTTACAGAGAGGGAGACAGGAAATCACTGCCTATAATCTTTGCACAGTCCTGTAAGCAAGAGAGTGCTGCCAAGCCAGTTCTCTGGATATCATCTGTGCTGCTCAGTGAAGAGCAGGCCACGAGAGAGCCCAGGTTGCCCTTCAAACAGAAAAAGCTCTGGAGCTGGAGTCAGTCAAGTCAGAGAAGAGCAGGAACAGCAGTCTGGCTTCATGGTGACAGTGCCTCAAGTGTGCAGTCACAGTTCAGCAGTATTCCTCAGCTTTCATGGCCAAAGCTGCCCCCAGTATTTCTGTGAGTAAGTGTGGCTGTGCCGCTTTAACTCACCTCTAAGCCTGTGGCCACAATGCAGTCCTCACTTCCATGTCTCATGACATCATTCCTTGTCTGGTGTCACAGCAGCTGTCTGGTGCAGGGGTCATTTAGGGGCATAGTAAAGAAGTGTTGCTGCAGTAGGCAAAAGAGGTGGGGATATAGGGGTCTGTACCGGGAGCAGTGCTATTTAATATCTTCATCAGTGACATGGACAATGGGGTTAAGTGTCAGCAAGTTTCAGATGACACCAAGCTGAGTGGTGCAGTTGGCACGCCTGTGGGATAAGATCCATGCAGAGGAACCTTGATTAGATCAGGAAATGAATGAGTTTCACATGGGTCAAGTTCAACAAGGCCAAATACAAGATCCTGCAGCTGGGTCTGGGCAATGCCTGACATGAATACAGGCTGGGGGATGAAGGCATGGAGAGCAACTCTGTGGAGGATTTGGAGGTGTTGGTAGGTGAAAAGCTGGGCAACTTTTGTTCCCATCTCCTCTCTGTTTGCACTCCACAGCACTCCACAACAGCAGTTCCCACACCCTTGTGTGAAGCTCCATTTTTTGATGCTGTGCATTTGTGTAGTTCAGTCTTCAGGGCCATTGATCTTTCCTTAGAATTAACTTCAGGATGTGTTTTGTTTTGGAAATTGTAGTATAAGCTAATGGAGCAAATCTGAAGGGAATAATACCAAGGAGGAGACATTTATAGAGCAAAGAATAGCAAACAGTCAGATCAGATTGAAAGGGACTTTGTCCCCAGGGCTGCACAGCACCAGTCAGAAGGACCTTCAGTCACAGTAAGGAGTTCTTGAGTGGTGCACATCTCAACTTAGGGTACCGAGAGTGCAACAGAGATTAAAGCTTCTCAGTGGTGGACAAATGAACTTCTTCCCATTATTGGTGCTGCTACCTTATTTTAATTTCAAAGTTTAATCAGTGGTAGATGTATGCAGCAGCCAGATTTCAGTCAAGAAGGCAGACAGGATTTGAAAGGCTGCCGCAATGTATTAATGGTCTATGTGGCAGCAACTCTCAAATTACTCATTATTCCTATTATTAAACAGATCTGTTTGCAAATTGACTTGCTTTCCTGGGCAGAGGATGACGATGACAACTAGTTTAGGGGCTTTGTTTTAAATTTTTAACTTTCGGCCACACTTCAAATATATCAGGATTTTGATATTCATCTGAGCTCTCACAGCTCTAGAGGCTAGTTTCAGTTGTTGAATCTCAGCGCCCAGGAGGGCCCCCGTAGCTGCGACCATCACCCTTTTGTACTTGCTCAGCAGGGGAGTAGGGACCGTGCAAGATGTTTGGGCAGCAGAGGAGAAGCAGGGCCCCGAGGTGGCTAAGGCTGTCTGTCAGTGTGTTCAGATAGACGACGATTAATGTTGAGTCCATCCCAAACTCAGTAGCTGATTCTGCCTGAAAAAAATCAGTGTTTCTGGTGTGTATCATCTTGGCTCAGATATTTTTTTTCTCTTTAGGCTTTATTGAAGGGAAGGTGTAGGTCTGTGTGCCTTTCAAAATGTTGCCCCAGAAAATGTCCCTGAAGGAATGGGATGTTTTACTGAAAACTTGTTCAGCTTGATCTGTCTCTCAAGTCTGGCATCTCTTGAGGCCCTGTGAAAATGTTCACATTGAGTAAATCTCTGCCCTAAGATCTACACAGTCTAAATATAAAAACAGATGAGGGGCAGGGGGAAGCAAGGAACCGCTTGTGATGAAATGAATCTGATAGCTATATGCCACTTCTTTGTCAGATAAACAAATCACACTTATTCAAAGTGTCTCATCATTTTGACAAACATCCATGCCCGATGCCAAAGCTTTTGGGCCTGACTCCAAACTCTGAACTCACTAAAGCTGACCTGCAAGCAGCAGAGATTACACCACCAAAGGGAAAGGCAGAACTAAGCTGAATGCCTCTGACAGAAGAACCATTCTGGAGAGGTCTGTGCCTGAAGGGGCAGAATGGGATATCCCATATAAGAGCTGGTTCTTGGTGCTTTGCAGTAGACCAGGTGTGTTGTACAGCTGAGAGCAGGCTGAAGGACAGCACAGGGGAAGGATCTGATTTGCCCTGTTTGTGCTGGGATGAGCTGCAGGGACCGGTGGATGGTCACACTGCCTGGAAGGCTGGAACAGCAACTGCTCTGTTTTGGTGTGGCTGAGCAAAATAGACTGTGGAAGGCATCTGCTTTGGGGATGTATTTGGCACAACAAGTAACATTTACATGACTCTTCCAGGAAATATCACTCTGACATTTACTGCTGGGTTGTTTGGATTTTTTAACCCATGTCCTTAGCTGACCTCTTTTGAGACTGAGAAACCAGCTGCTTTAAAGAGAGAACCTCTCCTGTTTGGAGCAGCGGGTTTAGAATCAACCAGGTTGGAAGAAACCTCCAGGCTCATCCAGCCCAACCTAGCACCCAACCCTAGCCAATCAACCAAACCATGGCACTAAGTGCCCCATCCAGGCTTTGCTTCAACCCCTCCAGGGACAGTGACTCCACCCCCTCCCTGGGCAGCCCATTCCAATGCCAATCCCTCTCTCTGCCAACAACTTCCTCCTAACATCCAGCTAGACCCCCCCTGGCACAACTTGAGACTGTCTCTCCCTTCTATTGCTGAGTGCCTGGCAGAAGAGCCAGAAGAGCCCAACCCCAGCTGGCTACAACCTCCCTTCAGGGAGCTGTAGAGAGCAATGAGGTCTGCCCTGAGCCTCGTCTTGTGCAGGCTGCACACCCCCAACTCCCTCAGCCTCTCCTCACAGGGCTGTGCTCCAGCCCCCTCCCCAGCCTTGCTGCCCTTGTCTGGACACCTTCCAGCACCTCAACATCTCTCTTGACTTGAGGGGCCCAGAACTGGACGCAGCACTCAAGGTGTGGCCTGAGCAGTGTTGAGTACAGGGGCAGAATAAGCTCCCTTGGCCTGCTGGCCACACTGTTCCTGATTCAGACCAGGATGCCACTGGCACTCCTGCCCACCTGGGCACACTGCTGGCTCATGTTCACTTCCAGACACTTCCACAGCGTGACTCAAAGGGATTTAGAATTTGATCCCTGTTCCTGATTTTCAAGAACTGGGTCTTGTGGAACCATAGCACAGTGAGTGAAGTGCCCTAAGGTTTTAAACTGTAAATAAATGCAGCAGAACAAGGGAAGACAAGAATTGCAAACACTGCCTGCATGTCAGCCCCCACCAAAGGGTCAGAGCAGATAAAGGAAACGGCCATCAGCATATATAAAATGACTAATGCTACCTCTTGATCTTTTTACACCTTCATTTAATGCTACCTCTGGATCTTTTTACACCTTCATTTAATGCTACCTCTGGATCTTTTTACACCTTCATTTAATGCTACCTCTGGATCTTTTTACACCTTCATTTAATGCTACCTCTGGATCTTTTTACACCTTCATTTAAAAGGAACACACAACTCAACCTCATTAATTTGTAACCTCTGGAAAGAGTGGCATAAAATCTCATTGGAAGATGAAAGTAGCGGGGAAAAAAAATGTTCCAAGGGGAAACCAGAGCTGTGGGAACCCAAAGTTTCGCTTATCAGATTCTGTTGTTCATGACAGATACAATCCAAAAGCCACCTTTGTATCTATGTATGTGTTGCCAACAATAGGAAGTCAGATAGATCTTAGTGTTGCTTTTTCACAGCATTTGGGCAATGATCACGACTTGCTGGCTGAAGCTGCAAAATGTTTAATAATCTTGTATGTTTTTTAAAAATTATTATTCAATATAAACCTTTGGACACAGTAATCGACAACATGACCCCTTGAAGAGAGAAAACTCAGGCTACAAATAAGAATCCCAAATTTCCAACAGTTTACTGGAATCTGGCTGATTATTTTCTTTGGTTTTTTTGGTGTGGGGTTTTTTTTTGTGGTTTTTTTTGTGTGTGTGTGTGGTTTTTTTGTTGTTGTTTTGTTTTTGTTTTTGTTTTTTTCCATGTGGTTTTCAACATTGGGAAGTTAATTAAGAAAATTGAAACCAGAACACTCAGTAGTTATGTCCTCCTTGTGCTGAAACGAACCTACCAATAATAAATATGAGCTGGGAGAAGATTGTTGTAATGGAAGAAAGAAATAGAAGAGATGCTAGTGGATGTTGGATGTAAGTTTCCTGCAGATCCACATGTGGGAAGAAGTCATCTACAGTCATCTGCAGACTGCCCTTTCCTGTTTGTTTTTCATCAGGCACAGAGTTACTGTTTCATTCCTCCTCTCCTGTCTTCTGGGCTGTTCTTTACCAAGCTCTCCTGCTCACTGTTTTTCAGAGTGGGTGATCTGACCTGTCAGTGCCTTGTGTTAGGACAACACTGTCCTCCCTGAGGTCCTGCGGCCACTGCCTTTAAGAAAAGTTTTTGTCACAGGAGGACAGCCCCTCCTCTTTGCTGCACGTTTCTAAGTTATTGCTATGAACAACTTGCTGGCATCCTTAAGCTTTCGTGGGTTTTTAAAATCCTTTACATCTTTTCTGGTTCCATGGCTCACATTAATACCAGCCGGTTTGTGCCACTGCCAGATCTGCGTTTCCTTCCTGTGCTACCTTGATCTCCTCTGTGCAGAAATTCTCCTTCTGCAAAAGATAAACACGAAGCGACAGTGACTACTCCTTGCAGGCATCCTTGTGTGCTTGATGTGGTCATAGGGCATGTGTTCCTTTGCTGTGCTTGTGTGTGCATCTTTGCCTCACCTGTCTTTGGCTTGGCCCACAAGGGCTTTTGCCCCTCTGATTCCTGATGAGGTGAGTGATGGCTGTGTGGGGCTACTAGGATTAACTCACCACAGTCCCTTGTCCTTGTGTCCAGGTATGGAAATACTGATCCTAGGAGTTGGGATCATCATGCTGAAATGAATGATAGGAAAGGAGACTGCAAGGAGGAGTAAGGTGAAGGAGTCTTTTACACCATGTAGGTGTAGTCTTTTACACCTCCAGAGCTAGGCATGTTATTGCTGTTGGGTGCTGTATAGAGCAGGGTGTCAGTTCCAGTGTGGTTGCAGGACAGAAGGATTTCACAGGCTAAATGACTTCAGGTCTGATTTCCTCCTTAATTCTGGTGCTGAGGGACATAGCTTAGCACCAGACTTGCTAGAGTTAGATAATGGTTGGTCTTTTCCAACCAAAATGATTCCACAAAAAACATGTCTGATAGCCAAGAGCTATTAGCCCAAGACTGGCAGAGTGTACCCAGCCCCATTTGCCTTGCCCTCTGCTCCAATAGCATTCTGGCTGCCAACTGCTGCATGATGAGACTGGTTAAACTGGAGGAGACTGAGAGGCTTTCCTTCCTAGGAGTGGCTGCTGGTGCTGCCAAGTAGGAAATGAAATGTCTTTCTTTCTGCCACAGGATATTACTGTTGTGGGCAGATGTGTGCTGCTATTTGCCTTTTTTTTCAGTAACAACTTCTATTTACATGCTCAGAACAGCAGAGGATGTTCACTTAACTCTCACCAATCATCCTTTGTCCTCCTCTCTGCCCATTTACCCAAATCTGCCCCTGACAAATCCTGTGGGGACTCTTAAAATACTTTAGAATTTTTAGAATTGTTCCCACTACTCTTTCCTTCTCCTTTCCACTCATTTTCCAGTAAAGGAAGATATCATGTGGAGAGATACTGCCAAATGTTTTTTTGTTACTGTCCTTTGTCAGTGGAGAGCCAAAAGCAGCAGACAAGCATGGAGCATTTGTATTAGGGTGGAACTGTGCCATGATCAGGTGCTTCTAGTCCTAGAACTTGTATTTTAGGATCTGGTGTTTGGTAGCTGTTTTGTTGTGTGGTGCATCTTGAGGGAAATTGGGGGTCAGACAGAGGATCCTCTCTCTGTAAGCTCTGCTTCAGACCCACTCCAGATCAGCAATGAAGGAAACCTGCCTGTACAGCTTTCAGGGCTCACATAGGAGAGAACATGATACTTGGTTTGGTTCTTTCTGGGCAGACATGGCTGGGATTACAGTTGTCACAGTCACCAGGCTGAATCTTGATGGAGATGTGAAATGAGCAGTGTCCTCTGTGTCTCTCTGACCACACTGCCCGTGTATTTCACAAGTGTACCACACGTAACCACGTTGTATCTCTCACACAGACAAGTCAATGATGACAGGTCCCAGAACTGCTCACTTGGGCTTGTTGGTAGCATCAGCTTGAGGGGGGTTTTCAGAGAGCAGGATGGATTGTGAACAGTTCCATCTCTAATCGGGACCCTACTCCAATATGCCTCAGTCACAAGACTGAACAAAGGCAGAGAATACTTTTTGGTTCTGCTGGACTGGTGAGATAGCTCACACAGCTCCTGAGTCAGAGAGGCCCTGGTGGCTGTGTTTGGAGAAAGCAGCAAGGGGAAGGCTGATGACATGTGGGCAATTACACTGTACTGGGGAAAAAGCAGAGGCAAAGGACCTCTTGGGTGTCTCCCCTAAATATAAACAGAATTTCTAGGCTGAGGATTAAAACTCTTTCCTCTATGGCCTCCCCACTTCCTCCTATTCTCATCGTTTCCTTGGAAAAATACTGCCTGAATACATTCTGGGAATGTACCAGTTCTGTCCAAGCTTACCAAGAACACTCTCAAAACAAGGATGGGCTGTAGGGAGAGACTGAGAGAACTGACTGGGCTGATTGTTACGGCTCTGCATGCTTGTCACATAGGACAGACTGAATTGTGATG
>VWYK01062096.1:1302-47130 GCA_013399775.1 Semnornis frantzii | reverse complement strand
TTCATCTCTTAACTTCCAGCTGGCTGAGTCTAGTCTGGGTGATTTTACAAAGGCGGGGGGGGGGAACTCCCAAACCATCACAACCATTTTAGAGAGCTCCCCTTCACCCTTTTCCTCTTCCTTTAAAGGTCTAGTATCATTCTGGTACAGAATGTGGATGCTTCAAAAACCTCAGAAAATGGCACTGCAAGACCAAGAACTCTTCCTCTGACATGGCTAAGATGGGAAATCTTGAAAGATGATGTAAACTTTAAAACACTTCAGACCTCATTGCTGTCTACAGCTACTTGAAAGGAGGTTGTGGAGAGGTTGGTGCTGGTCTCGTCTCACAGGTAAAGAGTGATAGAACAAGAGGGAATGGCCTTAAGCTGCGATTGAGTAGGTTTAGACTGGACATTAAGAAAACTTTTTTTCCCAATAAGAGTGGCCAGGCACTTGGAATGGGTTGCCCAGGGGAGATGGTGGAGTCACCAACCCTGGGCGGTTGTATGGATGCGGTGCTTGGGGATATGGTTTAGGGTAAATCTTGTAGAGTAGGGTTCTCGGTTGGACTTGGTGATCCTGAGGGGCTTTGCCAACTTGGGTGTTTCTCTGATTTCTGTAAGATGTAGACCAGATAATTCTGTCACAGGGTGGGATGTTTTCAAGGTGCCCTTGCTCTGTGTGCATCCAGTCTGTTTCCACTGGCACTGTGACCACGGGTTAGGCAGCGTGCATCTGCACACACACTACCTTTGATAGGGCACAAACCATCCAATGGGGCTGGCACTTACCTCATTTGCTACTCTGCTATTCAACTCTTAGTCACAGTCCCCTGTGGGTGGATGTTGGTCATCTGAAAGGCTTAGCTCTTACAGAAGTCAATGAAATTCTTAACTGTATTTTTTAAAAAACACACTTTTTATTTCTTTTGTGGAGAAACTTCCTATATCATTAGCTCTCAACCTATATCGGTCTAATAAAGGCAATTAGTTTTTCCTGTGGCAGAAGGCCTGCTCAGTATTTGGCAGCTGCCCTTGGAGCATACCCTTGGAGCAGATGGCTGTTTGCCTGCCAAACAAGATACAAATTGGATTTCCAGATGATTGAATGATAGTGGCAGGAAAGCAGCCGTTCATCTGGGCTCCCTCTCTGCCACAGGTCAGGTTCACCAGCACCAATGTAGCTGCTCGCTGTCACGGCACAGCCGGGAGAGCAACAGACAGGCCCTACTGGGAAGAGGTAGGGCGAGATAAAAGGAGATGTTTTGCTCTTGTTTACATTCAGTTTATAACAAATACTGAATCCGTCTTCTCTATGAGCGAGTTGCCAAACCTTACTCCATGGGGAGAGCAGGAAATCAGTGTGATGCATCAACAATGCCGATGCCGCATCGCCACCCAAGTCTGTGCTGCTTATACTCAGGCTGAGCTCCCGTGCAGCAGATTTAGAATCGTAGAATCACAGAATGGTAAGGTTAGAAGGGACCTCAAGGATCATCTAGTTCCAACCCCCTGCCATAGGCAGGGACACCTCCCACTAGTACAGCTCACTCAAGGCCTCCTCCAACCTGGCCTTGAACACCTCCAGGGAGGGAGCAACCACAAACTCCCCGGGCAACCTGTTCCAGTGTCTCACCACCCTCACTGTAAAGAGCTTCCTCCTGACATCCAGTCTAAATCTCCCCTCTGCCAGTTTAAACCCATTGCCCCTTGTCCTGTCATTGCAATACCTTGTAAATAGTCCCTCCCCAGCCTTCCTGTAGGCTCCCTTCAGATACTGGAAGGCTGCTATAAGGTCTCCTTGAAGCCTTCTCTTCTCCAGGCTGAAGAGCCCCAACTCTCTCAGCCTGTCCTTATAGCAGAGCTGTTCCTGCCCTCTAATCATCTTTGTGGTTGTGGCCGTCTTCTGGACCTATTCCAACAGTTCCATGTCCTTCCTGTGCTGGGGGCTTCAGAACTGCACACAGGACTCCAGATGGGGTCTGACGAGAGCAAAGGGGATCTTAGGTAAGATCAGCTTCTAGGGGCAAGCACCAGCTCCACATCAGTTGTGTTTCTCTGAAGTGCATATGGGAGTGTACTCTGCTTGGACCAGGAGGACAGGCAAGCAGCTTGCAAACCCAGGCTTCTACCACATGTGGTTTCTTTCTGTACTTTACATAAGATCCATCTTTTTGTTTGTGGTTTGGTCTTAAAACTGTGCAGATTATTGCTGACAGGTAAATATAAGAGCTGGACAATAGGCTTTAGATCTGTTCTAACCCCCTTGGAAATGACTGCAGACTCACCATGGTGGATCCAGGTTCCACTTGGAACCTTATGTTCTAGTTAGAGGATCGGGGCGGGGGTGGGGGTGGTGTTAAAAAAAAAAAGCCAATGGAAACAAAGTAACTTAAACACAGAGTCCGAAGGAAAAAAATAGATGGTGGAAAAATAAATGCAGTAGGATCACACTGTGCGCTCAGTTGGACAAATGTGCTTCCAGTGAGGTTAACAGAGCTTTCTTGGTGCAGCTATGAAGGGACCTGGCTTAGCACAGACTTAAGGGACTGATTTTTGGTTGATGCAAGCAGATGTGACTTCTGCTGAAGTCTGTGAGGTTGTGCTAATCCCCCAAAATGAAAAGCATTTGCCCCAGCATGGCTCCAGTTGAGGGACTGCTTCTGCTGTTCCATATTCAAAATGCAGGTTTCTTTCTGTCTTCCTTTCATCTCAGTAGTGGGGAGAGAAAGGGTTTGTAAACCTGTACTAAGTTAATCCCATTTTTAACACTTTCCTTCCAGAGATGAATTCTTTTCTACTTTATAGAGTATCAATGCGCATACAGCTGTGAAAGCACAGTTGAAGTTACTGTGCAGCAAAACCCAAAAAACCCAAACCTTAAAAACATAAATATTTGTCACAGCTGTGTCTAAAAACTGTCCATTTTCTGCCCTTCATTAAAAATGCATTGCCTTCCAAAGCTGTTCAACCTAAAGAGACTTAAAGGTAGAGCCAAACAGGTAGTTATTTAAATTTTAAAGAAGGAATCTGAAGAGGATGAGGCCAGAGTCAGCAGAAAGCTTTTCAGTAGGGTCAGCAAGGCTGGGGTTTGTTGGACAGAGGGCTACTGAGGCCA
The DNA here is from genome assembly GCA_013399775.1 of Semnornis frantzii. Classification (NCBI taxonomy): domain Eukaryota; kingdom Metazoa; phylum Chordata; class Aves; order Piciformes; family Ramphastidae; genus Semnornis; species Semnornis frantzii. The sequence goes on along the minus strand of VWYK01062096.1, from coordinate 44,031 downwards.
GGTGGTGGAGGAGAGCTGGAGGTGGGGCCTGGTGGCAGCATTCCAGATGGATGCAGGGCCTGGGGGAGGGAAGGAGAGCCAGGCAAGCACAGACTCAGTACAGGGGACAGAGCTGGCAGACTGCAGCAGGTTGTCACTGAGAAGTCAGCATTTAATAATAGTCTGGAAGGTGAGGAGGGAGTCAGCAGGGCCTGGGGGAGGCATGTGAGGTTTGGGGGTGTCTCTCTCCTGCTGGCAGGGATTCTGTGATGAAGTGGCAGAACCAAGGCAAGGTTCCACAGCAGGGTCCCAGGGCATCAGGCTTTCTCCCCCCGCTGCTTGTACTTGGGATGGAGCTCCAAATGCCGGCAGCTGCAGCTGTGGCTGTTGTGGGTCTGCCCTCTATCTCCTAGCACCAGTGGAATGGTGCCAACAAAACTCCTGCTGTCTTGGTCGCAGCAGAATGGCATGGCACAAAGCAGGCTGATTTGCCACCCCTGGCTGCCTTGTGGTTTTGTGTATGGGTTCTCTGGACGAAGCTTCAAAGTTGGACTGTGGTCTGAAAATAAAAATAGAAGGGCTTTGAAGTGTCCATGTCTGTTATTTCTCAAAAAGATGTGCTCAGTTTAGAAGTAAAAGAAGGTTCCTTCTCCTGCTGTTTCTTTGAATGTTCATGCTGAACATTTTTCTCTGGCTTTCCTCTGTTAGAAAGGCATATAGTGCCCTAGATTCAGACCCTCTAAAGCCTTACCTACTTTGGGTGAACAGAGATGTGAGGTTTTCCCCTAATTCCACCCAAAATTTGTTTATATTAAAATCTTAACCAAAATGATTAGCAACTGAGGTGTATCTAGCTGAGAGAAAACCACAGGTTGTCCAGTACTAGATTTCAATAGTAGTTCTTCTATGTAAGTAGATACTGCCACTAAGGCACTAGAGATTTAGAAGGAACTGAGTAAGACTTCTGAAAAGACCTTTTTTTCCCTAGTAAAAGCAAAACCAGTGGTGCACCAGTGTCACTCCATCGCCTGAAAGCAAAGGGCTGCATTGATTCAGGGTCAAAAAGAACTCACTTTGGTTTCCTGCCCTTAGCTGTATTGCCTCTGAATTGGTATCACAATAAAAAGCCAGTGGTAGCCTACAATCAATAAGCCTAAAATCACTGCACTAGAATCAATAAGCCTAATAGTCACTACATTAAATGCATCTGAGGCTAAGCCTCTGTCCTCGCAGAACCTCTTCACCTTGGAAATGTCAGTGGATTTAGTTCCTGCTCTGCAAGGTCGGTAAGAGGTTATTGGGTTTTAATTTCTTGATGGGGAAGCCAAGGCATAAATGGTATGAGGCACATCTGCTGTAGTGCTTTGGTGGTGGCACAGGCAGTATTGGAGTAAAACTTGTAGAATTTCTGATTTTACCTGCCTCGAGTATCTCTAGCATGCAGAGACCTGGAACAGGCACTGTCCCAGTGTGTGCTGCTCCCATCAACTCTGTATGCTCCTCTCTATGCTGCAAGGTGTGAGAGCAGCACATAGGCAATAGGCAGGCAGCAAAGAGACATCTTACAGCAAAGCTATCTCTCAGAAATCCTGTGGGACCTTTAACTTCCCATCAACCATACCCATTCATTCATTCACTTACTATTTCATGTTGCTCTTTCCTCCCTTTGAGGCCTGAATCTCACCAAGCTGAATGACACACGTGGAAACCCTGACATGGACCACCAGGGTGAACTGGTGCTCTGTGCAGAGCTGGATGAGTGTTGAGAGATGGTGGATGGTCAGTGCACTGGGACAGAACCTGGCTCCTCACTCTGCAAGCAGTCTGTCACTTCGAATACCTGGGAGGTGAGTGGCGCGTGTTTTATTAAGTGATTTTGTCTTTCTCTGGCTCAGGAGTCAGGTGAGCCCTAGGATTACTGCGCTCCCTTGGGACTAAACAACTAATTACAGCTGGGCTAGATAGATGCTGGAGCTTATTCACAGCTGTCCTCACTGCATCTCACTGCACACACCACCTTTCAATGCCCTGCCCCCCCCCCGCAGCAGATTTTTCGTCTTAGTGCTGAACCTTCCTCCCAACCTCTCTCTCTGTCCTCATTCACTAGCCCTTGTTGCAATGTATGTGCCCTATTGGACCTCTTCGGGCCAGTGTATTTAATGACTGCCCAAAGCAGCCTCAGGTATTGTGATTGCATTCCTTGTGTAATTACTGCCTCTTGTCTTCATGCCCTTTTATTCTTCTTTCCCCACTTTGCCGATTTAAGCCTTTGAGAAGAAGTTTTGCAATTTCACAACCTCAGATAGAGGTCTGTTGATAACTAATATTGTTTCAGCTCCTTGGTGAATTGGAGTTTCTCTCTCAGGCTATCAAGAAAAGCAAGAAATTTTTGTATTTTATATTGCAGCAGAATTGCCCAGCAGCTGGCAGGAAGGAGGCTCCATCACTTCTACCTATTTACAAATGTCAGGCTCCTGTCATTCCAGTAGGGAACAATAAGAAAGGACAGATAGCAAAGACATCTCAGCAGAAGTTTATCCTCAAAATGAAAGTTTAAATGATATGGAAGTGTTTGTCTCTCACATTTTCACAGACACTTCAATGCTAAAAGAACCCCACCAAACACCCACCCTGCTCCCAGTAAGACTGCTTTTCCATAGATGCATGAGAAAATTAGAACATTTGAAGTTTCCTTTAAGACTGTTGTTGTTTTGGTATGTTCAGCTGAAATCAAGATGTAGTCTTAAAAAAGGTGAGGCTGTGGTGTTTAGATCTAATTTCTGTTAAAGCTGAATCAGGACTGGATAGATTGTTGTTCAGTCAGGCTTGCAAAAGGTGGAGGAGATTCCATAAGCAGTAAGTAGATTGAATAAATAGCATTTGTGTGGTATGAGCTGCGCAGAAATGTGCTTGTGAGAGTTAATGATGGAGGCAGAGTCCTGTCTAGGCTGCAATGCTACTTGGGGTGTTGGATTGGTTAAGAAGAGAGAAACCACAGTTTGGTGTATGTGGGTCATGGTGAGAAGGATCAGTGTTTGTAGATGTGGCCCTTAGTGATACAGGTGGACAGTGCTGGTGGCATTCTCAGTTTCCTGCAGACCTGGAGCTTAGACAACTGTAGTAACAGATGTGCTACTGCTCCTTTTCTTTAGAGCTTTGTGTTTGCTTGATGCTACACTGTCCTGTGGCCTCCTGTTAGTGTTTCTTGCAGGAGCCCACAATAAAAATTCCATTTCAGGAAATAAGCTCCATAGAGCTGGATGTTTTGTTGCTGTGTCCATAAGGTATTGTGATTAAAAAGGAAAGTGTGAGTTTGGGAGAAGCAGAGGGCTTTGGCTTATACTTGGGTCTTTGCTGCTCTCACTGCTGACTGTCAGCTGGTGAGACCCTGTAGCCAGCAGCTGGTCTAAGTCTGTTCCTGAGACCTTGGAAGCAGGTTGAGGCTTGCAGCAGGGACATATTATCTTGTAACTGGTTACTAAGAATTATTGTTTAAAAATCTTTTAAACATTTGGTGTTGCTGTCACCAGCACCAGTATAGAATACTGAGCTGGAAAAACCAAGCACCATAATCAGGTATAGCAAATAAGAGCTGATCAGTAACATGTCTCTGCTCCATCAGTATTGGTCTTGCTTCATACTACTCTCTGTCATAGCATCCACTGGTTTTGGCCAAGGAATGCAGAATTTGAACAGGTTCACAGGATGTTAGGGGTTGGAAGGGACCTCCAGAGATCACCGAGTCCAACCCCCTGCCAGAGCAGGTCACATAGGAACACATCCAGACAGGGCTGGAAAGTCTCCAGAGAAGGAGACTCCACAAACTCTCTGGGCAGCCTGTGCCAGTGCTCTGTGATCCTTACAGTGAAGAAGTTCTTGCTCATGTTGAGGTGAAACATCCTGTGCTGTAGTTTCCATCCATTGCCTCTTGTCCTATCACAGAGCACAACTGAGAAGAGTTTGTCCCCTCTCTCTTGACCTCCAGCCCTCAGATATTTAGAAACATAGAGGGGATCTAATCAAAGTCTTCTTTTCCGCACACCAGACAGCTCCAGGTCCCTCAGCCTCTCCTCATAGGGCAATGCTCCAGCCCCTTCATCATCTTCACAGCCCTCTGTTGGACTCTCTCCAGCAGATCCCTGCCCCACCTGAAATGGGGAGCCCAAAACTGAACACAATATTCCAGGTGAGGTCTCACCAGGGCAGAGTAGAGGGGCAGGAGAACCTCCCTGGGTCTGCTGGACACACTCCTCTTAATGCCCCCCAGGACCCCACTGGCCTTCTTGGCCACCAGGGCACATTGCTGTTCCATGGACAAGTTGTGGAGTCCACCAGCACTCCCAGGTCCCTCTCCACAGGGCTGCTCTCCAGCAGATCACCTCCCAGTCTGTACTGATGCAGTTTATTGTTCCTCCCCAGGTGCAGGACTTTGCACTTCCCCTTGTTGAACTTCATCAGGTTCCTCTGTGCCCAGCTCTCAGTCTGCCCAAGTCTCACTGTATGGGCACACAGCCTGTAGGTGTCTCAGCCAAGCCTCCCAGTTTGGTATCATTTGATTGCCTGCTCTGTCTTTGCTGCCTGTTTACAGAGAGGCTAAGAGCTGCCTGCTGCTTGCTAAGGGAGTAGAGTAGCGATGGCAGTGGATTTGCCCATGTAACTTGCAGGGTTTCTGGGTGTCAGCAGATGGCACAGCAAAGAGTGCTGTCTGTGTGGCAGTGGTGTGTGGAAATGTTTCCAGATTGATATTCACAACAGAAATGTGGATTTTTTTTAATTTTTTTTTTTTTTAATTTTTTAGTGTGGTTCCTTCAGTAATGGAGGTTTTCTAGCACTACTCTGCTGCAGTTGTTAAGGTTTCTGATCCAGTTTCTGTTGAGACCTCTCTGGAAGTCAATATGGTTTCTGTGGCACTCATAACAACTGAGCCCTGCTTTATGGGACTGCACAGGAGAGCCACTGTTCATAAGCCTCTGTATGCCAAAATCTGCTTTGCATTTGCTTTTAAGAGCCCCCAGCTGAGAAAATGCTGAGTTCTGTTAGGCTTGACAGAGTATCATCTTGCTCCCCAACCACATGCAACGAGGTGGAGCTGTTTTAACAACCTTGTTGGAGTATTTTGATATGCTTAACAGTCAATAGTTTAAACGCACATTTTCTTCAGAGTGTGCAGAAACTCTGCGTTGTGCTGCTGCTGCTGCAGCTTTTCTGTGCTGCTGCCTGCACTTTTTGACCTCTACAGGAAAAGTTTTATGCACTTATATTAGTCTATCATTCCCTTTAGGTTATCTACTTGGCTGATGGAAGTTAATGTGGAACATCAGAAGGAAATGTATAGCCACGCTCTAGATGACAACAGGAGTATTGATTAGGAACAGCTTTTCCTGACCATATAATTTCCACACCAAACCCCAGACTGCAGGTATCCCAGGGACTGAAAATGCTGACTGCAGCAAGGAGGTGAGTGAGCAGGTCGTGAGCAGATTGCAGCTGCTAAAGAACCAGAGGAAGTGTGTGTGTGTGTCTGACTCAACCTAACTGACAGGGTTTCTGTGAGAAATTTTGTACGAAGGTCCTTTGTGTTGGACTAGGACCCAGATCAGTTTTGATCACATCAATTCTGCCTCTGAATCAAGCAGAGGGTTTTTTTTCCTAGCTTCCAGTATGGGTCCTACAGAAAAGAGGTCTGAAAGGTGATGTGTTTGTTTTCGTGCTGGCCAAGTCTTAAGAGTTGACAAATGCAGCAGGACAGTGTTGTGGTCAGGCAAGGGAGGCACAGAAACTGTGGCTGTAACCAACCAGGTGTGCTTGAGGCAGACTGGAATGATCCAAGGCACAGTCAGACCTGTCACATCCTCCTTGCTTTATTCCTCTTCTGCTGCAGACCCTGCTCGCTGTGGTGCTCACACTTCTTGCACTTCCACCCACATGATTCTTTTTCCTCCCACTTTCTTTATGTAGCACTTACTCAGTGACCACGGTGTCCTGATCTGCTTTGATGCTTTTTGTGGTATTATTCCCAAGGACAGATACCAGTCTCCTTATTCTCCCTCTGCTCAACTGGACATGTTTGGTTTGGGGGTGTTTTTAAAGCAGAATGAGCTCCATTACAGGTAGTGGGAGTAGGCCCCATACCATCCCTGCACAGTTAGAAATGCAGAAGTGATGGGCTCCTGCCAGCACACGTAAAATTGCGGCTGCACTTTATTTTTCCTGGCTCCTGCTCCATCAAGATTAATTTAATCCTTTTTATTGTTTCCTTCACTTGAAATTGCAGTGTGAATCAAATATGACCACTGTCTCGTCTGCACTTGCCTGTTCTGCTCCTTGCCCCCATTACAAAGAAAGAGTTGAATGCACAATGATCTTTCTGTTAATGTTCACAGAGTACAAAATAATGTTGCTTTGCATTTGCTGAGTTTGTTCATTCAGCAGACACAGAAGTCTGCTCTTGTATTACTCGTGGAAAATGTTATTGCTGCCGTACCATAGCCATGATGGAGCCTGTTTGCAGTGATTAAAATTTCAGAGTTTTGAGGAAGGGAAGAAAAACCATCACACCCCACTCCCATCTGAGAGCAGAGAGCAGCCAGTATGGCAGAACAAAGCAGCCTGATTCCTGGTAAGGCTGGCTGCTTTGGACAGCCCTCAGCAGGCTTCCCACCTCTGGAGAACAGAGGGAGAGCAAAGTGTTTCCAGTGAACCCTAGAGCACCTTCTGCTGAATTAGAATGTTGAACCATAGAGGAGAACTAATTTGCTCACTAAATGCTTTTATGAGAGCCTGGGTATATTTAGAGCTTTGGTAAGAAGTTCCCACTGTAGTCTGAGTGCTTCCCCTCCCCATCCTATTGCTATTGTCACTAATATCTGTAAATCTTAATTGAAATGACAGAGCTGACAAAATGTGCTAGTCAGTAGTCAGCTGGGATGAGAAGTGGCTCTCTGGGCTGGGGCCAGCCGAGGAAGTGGCACTGTTTTAACCATTTCTCAGTGCACAAGATCACTGCCATAAGGTTTGAAACACAGCTGGCACACCTTGAAGCCAAAGTGAAATGCAAGTAAGGAGTGGGGGGGCAGGAGAAGTCCTGCTCCAGAATTATGTATGCTCTGAATACTAACCCCTGGCAGGAACTCTGTGTCACTCACAAATGTACTTCCAGATTTAACTCTTGGAGAAGGATCTACCTAAAATGAGGATCCATGTGTTTCATCACAGCTTGAGTGATCTTTGAGGTAGGTGCCAGGGAACTGCAGCCAATACTCAGTACCCAGGGACTCACTGTAACTTCCAGCTATAGAATTGATGCTGTTTAATTTGTTGTTGACAAGTTTAGTGGTTGGGGGGGCATGGCCAAGAAGAGTTGTAAAATGAAGGATTAAAGCTTTGTGCAGGAATTAAGGAAAAATTCTGCATGCCCCACACTGGAATTCTGATCTATTTAACTGGTGTTTCATCTGTAACTGTAGCACGAGGGTGGGGTATGATCCTGCTCACCCGGGTCGGTAATTCCCCTCTAATTGTTCATTGTATTTCATTCTTGTGTCTCTGGAGGGAGAGAATCACAGAATTAACCAGGTTAGAAAAGACCTCTAGGATCACCTCCCGAGGCAACCCATTCCAATGCAAATCACTCTTCTGTGAAGAATTTCTTCCTGATGTCCGGCCTGAACCTGCCCTGGCACAGTTTGAGACTGTGTCCTCTTGTTCTGTTACTGGGTGCCTGGGAGAGAGGGTGCAGTGGGGGCAGTCATGTGAAGAATTACTCTGCCCAGAGTTTTTAGTTCTAACTACTCTTTTGGGTCAAGAACATCTTTTTTAGACTAATTCTCCTCTTCTCCCTAGAGCTTAATGTAACTTTTACAGCAAATACTGCCTCTGCTGTGTCTCCTGCTCTAAAGTGTTTGCAGCTGTTCATATCTCTGTAAGTCTCAAAAAAAGAGAAGTTTTTTTCTGCTGTTACACCCCTATTTGAGACCTTTATTGGGACATTTGTGCCTTCTTCCTGCCCCTGGCTTTATCATGCAGCTGGCATGTTTAATCTCTCCTTCCCTGACGTGGTCTGAGAGCTTTAGCAAGCAGTTGCCAACTTCCTGAGGGGAAAGGGCTCTGGGGAGAGTTATGAGAGGAGGCCTTTAGACACTCTTCATGCTACCTGTAAGAGAAGAAAAACACCACTAAGATAGACAAAGCAGGAAGTCTCCAGAGACCTGACAGCTGAATTCCTGAGTGAGCTGTAAAGTGCTGCTTAGCATTTTACAGGGAAGGTGTGAGGAAACCCACAGTTCTCAGGCTTGAAGAAATTAAGGCACTTTGGCTTAACCAGCTCAGAGGCTGTAGTTCAGAAGACAGTGCTCTTTAAAAACAAAGGACCAAAATACTCTCAGCTGCTCTTCCACAGAGAATCTTACAGATTTTAAACAGATTCCAGAATTCAAATGGTCAGTCTCAAGGCTCTTTGAAAAAGCCAGTGCACCTGGATGTTCTGCTGGAGGGCAAGCAGTCTGTAAGCTCCGTGCAAGATCTTCCACAGCGTTCTCCTGCGAGGACCTCAGTGTGGGTACAGAGAGGGACCAGGTCCAGAGGTGATGGCAGAAGAGAGCTTACCAGAACATGGGAAAAGGGGTATCCAGCTGGTAAAGTGATGACCTTACTCTAGTCCCATTTAGTCACCAAATGTAACTGTGAAGGTGCAAGCAGCCATTACAGCACAACTCATTTTATTATTCTGTTGTGCATTACTTGTTGGTCCTAAGAAAGCTCACAGGCTGAAGGGGAAGGTTTCTCCTCACACTTTGCTCGGTATATATCAGATATGTAAGAAAAAGGATAGAGCAGTCCAAGTTCAGCATTCCCCTTATGCCTTGTGTCATGCTAAAAATGGGAAAAAAAAATCATCAACCCAAATACTTCTCTTGTTTTCTTTAAGAAAAGTAAATGAAATTATGTCCAGTTGACTTTACAAACACTCACTTGGGATGATAGTCTTTGAAGGCAGCAGCACTGATCCTTCACTGTTTTTTCTTGCAGTACATGGATGCAGTGGTGGAGAGCTGTATGGAAAACAGAGGTTAAGAATGGTGGTGATAGTCCTGAAGCTATACGTCAGGGCACGGCGCTTGCCTTGTGGTCTGGTGTCAGCTACAGCAGATGTGTACAGAAAATGGACTTGACAGGTAGTCAAACAACTGACTGCTCTTGTGCCAAATTCTTACCTACCTAAACCATTTTTGCTTGGAGACAGCAAAATTTTTCAGCTGTGTTCTTCCACCAGCTGTGTGCTCTTCTGAAGCCACTGTCTCCTGTGTTGTGAGGTTTTTCTAGGGGGGGAGGTTGAATGGTCATTCCTTGTTTCCATGTTGAGGAATCTACTTATTCAAGGTGGCCATGTCCTTTGTGTCTCCTAATGACTGTTAGGTAGTGTTTTGTGATATTTTCCTCTGATTCTGCTTTTCAATGCTTAACAAAAAAAAAAAAAATCACTCAAATTTCCCTCTAGACTGCAAATCTACTACTGCAGCTGCTCTGCATCCCTTCCCTCTCACTGCAGTCAGGATCTCTTCCTTAGCTGGTCACCCAATGATATCATAGAATTGTCAGGGCTGGAAGGGACCTCAAGGATCATCTAGTTCCAAGCCCCCTGCCATGGGCAGGGACACCTCATTCTAGATCAGGTTGCTCAGAGCCACATCCAGCCCGGCCTTAACTTCCGGGGATGGAGGTTCCACCACCACCCTGGGCAACCTGTGCCAGTGTCTCAGCACCCTCAAAAAAGAAGGGGGAAAAAAAAAATCCAATGATACACTCCATGCTTTATCCGTGCTTGGCAGGCTTTCCTCTTCTGCTATCATCTCACCCAGTTCGAAAGGGAGCAGTTCCTTGTTTTCCACAGCACACTGCTGAAATAGGAGGGGATGGAACATGATGTATGCTTAAAATTTCCATAGGGTGCAACTGTTATTAAACTGGTCCTACATGAACTCCAGTGTGATGCATTTGTTCATGGTTTTGCTCGTGCTGAGATCTGAAATTAAGTCAATTGAGGCTGAGGGTGGCAGCTGAGTTACCAAGATTTAGCAGGGTTAAAGAAGCTGAAGGAGCTCTGCCTCTTTTTTTAAGTGGTTTTGTCAAGAGAAGTTTTCCCTCTGCTGTCACAATCCTTGATAGATCTGTTTTAGAAGTTAAAACATTTATCAAAACTGCCTCAGCTGCTCTGACCCGTGGAAGGAGGACTGTTGGACCTTAATTGCAAAAGCTGTGTAATTTCAGAACTTCCCTTCCCTCCTTCACCTGCTTGCTGACCTTTATGTCAGCTTCTAATTTCCTTCTGTAATTGACTCTTTCTAGGACAGGAAGCTATGGCAGCAGATGCATCTTCTTAATACAGCAGAAGATCCAAGCGAAGATGCCTTGCAAATTTACTCATCTCTTTCACAAGCAAGTTTCTGGGTACTAAAGTAATTTGAGCAAGTGTTGGATGAAAAAGGGAACGAGTTTCTCTGAATCTCAAGATGTTGTGTATTGTCTGTAAGGACTTAAAACACTCTCTTCAAATGTGTGATGAAGACACCTATTTGGCTCAAGGCTTGGTGCTAGTGGAATCACAGAATTAACCAGGTTGGAAGAGACCTCTAGGATCATCGAATCCAACCTGTCACCTAACCCTTCTAATTAACTAACCCATGGCACCAAGTGCCCCATTCAGCCTCCTCTTAAACACCTCCAGGGGTGATGACTCCAATACCTCCATGGGCAGCTCATTCCAATGGGCAATCACTCTTCCTGTGAAGTAATTTCTTCCTAATGTCCAGTCTGAACCTGCCCCGATGCAGTTTGAGACTGTGTCATCTGAGGACACCCCTAAGCTGGCCCCACCTGAAGGGACAGGTAATCACTTGAAATGGGGTCTGAAGAGAGCCCCTGGGCATACCCTCAAAGTGTCTGTCATCTCATCCCTCATGAGGTGTCTGTATCATGAGTGTCTGTATCTTTTCTATATCACCATACCTGTATAGCTCTTTTCCCTTGAAGAGATTTCTGTTCCAGCACTGCCTTCTCCAGCTTTCCCTGCATACTGCTGGGTTTATCCTCTGATACAGGACAGAGAGCTCCTATGGATCTCCTCACAGATGCCCTCACCTTACCTGTCAGTAACTGAACACACCAAAACAAACATGGGCTTAGTTGTTTAAATAACCCAGTTAAGAGTGTTTTGGCAATCGGAACACCAGATTCCAAGAAATGACCTACTGCTTTTACACAGTTGCTAGCCATAGGCAGAAGTAGTGAAGATAGTTCATTCTTGCCATAGAATTGTTTTGGTTGGATGAGACCTCTGAGGTCATTAAGCCCAACCACTGACCCAACGTCACCAAGCCATGTTCAACTGCCTCAGTCAGAGGTCCTTGTAAGGATGAATCTAGTTCTTAAATCACCAGTATAAGCGACAGGGATGAGCGTTACGATGGCAGGCTGTCTTCCTGTTCTACACAACAGGCAAAATGGGAAAATAGGTCCTTGGCTAAGGGAGAAGAGGTAGAGAACCTCTACTTCCATGGCTGTCACTTTCAGTACCTTTCCGAAAACCCTCAACCCTCTTCTCTTCATTACATCCTTAATTTTTAAGGAGAACTCTCTTGGGATTATAGCATCTGAACTCTTTTTTTGGGTAAAGAGCTTTGGTTGAAACAAACTTTCAATTAAAATAATTTTGCTGTCATTAATTAAAGTCAGCCTTTGAGGTACAATAGCTGTTACAACCTGATCTTTTGCTCTGCATACTGAAATGGGACCTGCTCTCATGCAGAGCCTGGTAATGTTCTACAGTTTAAACATGAGCTTGACTATGCAGAACATGGACAGGACTACAAGTGCTGATTTTCAGGCACAACTTGCTAAACATTTTGCAGCCTCTTCCATGGAATATCTGAGCTATCATGCTTCAAAGAGCTTGAATTAAATGTGAAACCAGTTGTAAAATCAGTGACATGGCCCTGAAGCAAAATTTACTCTGTTAATGGATGCAGTTGCCTTACAAATACATTAATTTCCACTGTCACAAAATTAACTGCTTTCTAGCTAATATCATTTCCATGCACAGCCAAGCTCCATAATCCTTGTGAAATGAGAATAATTCTAGTCAGAAAAAGCATTATTTGTCTAACACAGCTCAATTATGTAGAAAGCCCTCTTTCTAAACATGAAAACAAGCCTTAAGCACCACAGCTTGTCTTAACACAAACCCTTGCTCTTGACTTCCATCGAGCAGAAGTGTTTGAGGTGTGTGTACAAGAGCCATCCAAAGTCATTCTGGCTCAATGGAAAATGGCACCCTGAGGCACCTAATCTAGGAGAAAGGTGTCCCAATGAGCTGGGCTGTGGTCTGACAGTGTTGACTTAAACCCCTTATGCTTTAGGGTGAGAGAAGGACACCTGTGTTCTGCTCTGTATGCTTTGGAGGGAGGTTTTAAAGAGGTTAACAGAAGGAAAATGAGTCATGGCTATAAAGGTCAGGAGTCAAAAGCAAAAGCAGTCTAAGGTGAAGCAGCTGTTCCATCTCCCTTCCAAGCCCTGTTTAAACAGGTAAGCAAGACCAAAAAGAACACTGCAAACCAAAAATCCTCAGGCAACAGCAAAACACAAAACCTCAACCCTCAGCCCAAAACACATTAAGAAGCAAAAGAGAAAAACTTACACCACCACAACAATCAAGCCTCACATAAAACACCCCAAAACAGCCACACCTTGCTGCTTACCTAACCACCTTGTGACTAGCACTGTGGCTCAGGGTGTTGGATGCTGCTGTCATGAAGATAACCCTTGTGCCATACTGGGATTTGCAGGAGGGCCTGCTTGCTGCAGGTCAGAACTGGCTTTGTTCAGGAAGTTTCCAGCTGTGAAAGAGGTTAAAGGGTAGAAAGCCTGATTGATTTACTCCACAGCAACGTACTGCAGAGTCAGGTACCTTCCCCCACCCCCCTCTCCCAGTTCATTAAAGTTCAGTCATACACCTTAGAATTAGTGCCTGAATTCAGACTCACCATTTCAGAACCATGGGAACTGACCCTGTTGCTGCAGCTCTTGCCCTGGGGTTAGAGCAAGAGACTAAAACTGCAACTCTGCTAACTGCTCTAAATATCTCTCAGGGCTAATACCAGGCAAATCATTTAACATGCCTGAAGTTGTACCTTACCATTCAAACTGCTCTCTGTTTTCTGTCAGCTGCATCTTCTAAGATACTTTCATGTGCAACTGACCAATTAATCATTTCTAGATAGCACTTTCCTGCTGTATCTTTATCTTCCAGTACTAACTCTGTACTTTGCACCCAGAAATGTGTTTGCAAAACATTCAGATTCTGCACTCAGACTTCCCCAGGAAGTGCAAGTGTAGGCTCATTTATACAATCTTCAATTCTAGTTGTTTGGTTTTATTTAACTGCTGGGGTTTGTTGGGGAATTAAAACCCTTGCAAAAAACAAACAACAAAACCAAAAACACCCCACCAAACTCTATATAGAGGCACCAAGTACTGGCCTGTTTTCTCCCAGGCAAAAATGGAGGAGAATTTATTTCAAATTTCTAATTAAAATTCTTTCTTGCTGTGTAAGGAGCCCTGATGGGATTCTTCAGGCTAGCTGGATGGGTTTCTGATTGAATTACAACTGGCCCAATTGCCTGAATATTTCATTTAAGTATTGTGAGCTGAAAACAGCAATTCATGACAGCCTGGACTGTAAAAAGCAGCACTTTACCTTCATTCTCTCTTCTCCCACAGTTGATTCAAATTCGACGCTTAGTCACTGAGAAAAGAAGAAACCACCACAAACCCAAACCAACCTAGAAAGAGGCAAGGAGCAATCACAGAAATACTGATGTTGGAAAAGACCCTTGGGATCATCCAGTCCAATTGACAACTCTACTCTACAAGGTTCACCTTAAACCATATCCCCAAGCACCACATCCAAATGACCTTTAAAACACATCCAGGGTTGGTGACTCAACCACCTCCCTGGGCAGCCCATTCCAAGTTTTCCTAATGTCCAGTCTAAACCTGCCCTGCTGCAGCTTGAGGCTATTCCCTCTTGTTCTATTACTAATTGCCTGTGAGAAGAGACCAGCACCAACCTCTCCACAACCTCCTGTAGACAGCCATGAGGTCTCCTCTCAGCCTCCTCTTCTTCAAACTAAACAGTGCCAGCTCCTTTAGTCACTCTTCATAAGATTTATTCTCCTTTACTCTTCACTATGTGGAGAGACCAGATGACCCTTGAAGTCAGAAAGCCTTGGCCTACAGATGAAGATTGTGTACATGACACTGTGACAGAACTGCTCTCCAGCTCTCTGCACTTCTTGGTTTGGTGACTTTGTCAGTCTTCAAATTAAAAAGCTCACAAGACTTGGTCTGAGTCTAGCCCAAGGTGCACCATTTCAAACGTATTCTTAGGGGCTGATGACAGATAGGGCCTTGACAACTGGGAGAACATTAAGTTATTAATGATAAGCTTTACCAGTAAGTGAATCACAGTGTTTAAAAGTGTCCACTTGATTATCATAATTGTAGCAGCACAGTGACCAAATCAGGGGAAGCTGTTATCGGGTCCAATGTGCTCCTATTACAGCAGTTTGCATGACTCTAGCAATAGCCACATTTCAAATTAAAGCACCTCCTTTGTGTTCCCACATCAGGAATGTCTCAAATTAAGCTACTAGAGTTCTGTGGATTCCTCCACAGAAAAATGAGTCCCTTGGTTTTGGTATTCCTCAGGCTGAAACTACCAGATTGCATTTCATTATTTAATGGTGTCACATTCTTCTGTGTGTTTGGGCCTGCTTTTGTAGTGGCAAAATTTTGTAGATTATAGGTAATAGTAACAATGCAATTGAGCATCTGTGGTTGTAGAGCCATAACTAAAAACAAATTGAAGCATATTCTGTGTGTGTCTTACTGAATTTGCAGATTCTTCTTTTCCTACAGGATAAACGTCACACTTGGAGGGTGCTTACAGAGCATTTACCCCTTAGTTAGTGTTGCCTCTCTTTTCCAGCTGCTTTCATCACACTTGCACCAGTTGTCTCATATGTGTTCTGCTTGAATTTCTCTTCCTACTGTTGGTCCATGGCAATCCAATCCTGAAAGCAAAACTCAGCTGGAAATAATTAACATGGTTTGGGTTGAAGACAAAGTCCTTGCAATAAGCAGTAAAGTTTTCTGATGTTTGGGGTGCAAGTCTGTGAGTTGAGGTGCTGGGAGTTAGCCCCAAGCTGGGTTTGGGTGCTGCAAAACATGAATTTCTCAAGTGGAAACTGTAGTTGAGGCAAAATTGTGCATGAGTTAGGCCTCTACACCAGTGGCCTAACTTACAGTTCAGCTGTAATGCTGAACTTCCACCAGAACTGAAGGTGTTCTGGGGAGGGGGGATGTGAGTTACACAGCTTCAGAAAAGCCTCCAGGCAGTGTAGGTCCACTGAGCTGGATTTAGTGCAGGCTGTTGTTAGTGTGAAAATATAGCTGAGAAGAGAAGGAAAGACAGACAGACATGGATAGGGATTGTTCCAGCTACTCAAGCATACTCCAGTAGAGTTCACAGAAGTGATCCACAATCACAGAATGTCAGGGGTTGGAAGGGACCTCGAAAGCTCATCCAGTCCAACCCCCTGCCAGAGCAGGATTGCCTATACCTGATCACACAGGAACACATCCAGGTGGGTCTTGAATCTCCAGAGAGGGAGACTCCACAGCCCCCCCTGTGCAGCCTGTTCCAGGGTTCTGTCCTCCTCACAGTGAAAAAATTCCTCCTCATGTTCACATGGAACTTCCTGTGCCTCAACTTTCACCCATTGCCCCTTGTGCTGTCATTGGGCATCACCCAGCAGAGCCTGGCTCTGTGCTTTCAGCACTCATCCTTTACATCTTTATTTATGAGGTCACCCCTCAGGCTCTTCTTCTCCAAGATATAGAGGCCCCAGCTCCCCCAGTCTCTCCTCTTATGGAAGAGATGTTCCACTCCCTTAATCACCTGCCCACCTTGTTCTGAACCATGACCTGGACCTGTGGTCCCATTTTATAGTTGCCAACAGACCACAGCTACCTTAACCACTTGAGCCTGGACATAGGCACCATCTGCCACCAGTGGAGTTTGTCACTTGTCTCACCTCAGGAGGGGACATCTCAAAATCAGCAAGAGACATTTCAATAGAGGGATGCTGCTGCCCTGCACTGTGTGTCAGAGCACAATTACACTTATTTTCTGTCCAGTGTCTGGCCACAGCCTGTCTCCTGCTACAGGGTTTTCTGAGCAGTTTTCATCTCATTATTTAAGACCTCAAGCCCAGCTAGAGAGACATCCAGCTAAGGGCCCTGAATGAGAGGTCATCTGCAGGATGACATCTGTTAGACTCTGTTAGCCTGAATCTGGACTTGCAGTGCTGCAGAGCAGGTGCTTCTGCCCCAGCAAAATCCTGCTCAGCCTTTAGAGCATGCTGCTGTATAACCATTGTCTAGACAGACCAGAGTGGGTTAGGTGGGATCACAGTCCCAAATACACATAACAAGGTGTCAGAAAGGGGGGTTTGCCCTATAAGCAAAGTACTTAAATCAGTCATCTCAAAAGGAAACAGGGAGGACAAAGAAACATCTGTAAGTTTGTCTGTAAAACCCCAGAAGAGTCTTCACAACCAGAGGATCCATCATAAAACCCACTTCACATGTAACCTGCTCCTGGTTTCTTCAAGTCACTGCAATCACCAAAGAGAAATTCAGGCTCAACATGTGTGCCCTGCAGCACATGTCCATCACCCTCTTGGAGGCACTGTCTGGATTATGAGATGAGGCACACAGCAGCATCACTTCCAATAGCTTTTGCCCAGTTTGACATGTTCCCTTCTACAGAATATGCTGGTGACCACTACCTTGATAGAGGTGCTAGGACCAGGAAGCTTCCTTTGCCACTTTGCTAAGGGTAGTTCCTATTCACCAGGCATCTAATCCACTTCCACAACTTGCTCATTCATATCACTTCATGTCTGAATTCAAAGACTACACCTTCTGTGAACTTACTAAGGGGTCACCACAAGCTACTCCAGGGCAACAGAACTGTGCACTAATCAACAACATAACCAAGTTCAGTGAAGAGCAGAGGAGAGATTAATTGTCCATTACTGGAAATCACAGAATTATAGAGACTGGAATACACTTCTGAGATCAAGTCCAGCCTATGACCTAACATCATCACATCAACCCAACCATGTCACTGAAGTGCCACATCCAATCTTTCCTTAAATGCCTCCAGGGACAGCAACTCTACCACCAATCTGGGCAGTCCATCCCAGTGTCTAATCACCCTTTCCATGAGGAAGTGCTTCCTAACATCCAACTGGAACCTCCCCTGGCACAGCTTCAGGCCATGCCCTCTGGTCATGTCACAAGTGGACTGGCAGAAAAGCCGGACTCCCATCTTACTACAATTTCCCTTCAGGTAGTTGTAGAGTGTGATGAGGTCCCTCCCCCAAGTCTCCTCTTCTCCAGACTAAACACCCCCAGCTCCCTCAGCCTCTCCTCATCAGACTTCCCCCTCCAGTCCTTACCCCAGTCTTGTCACTGTCCTCTGGACCCACTCCAGCACCTTGAAGTGAGGGCCCCAGACCTGCACACAGTGCTCAAGGGGAGGCCTCACCAGTGTCAGTAGAGGGGCAGAATGAGAGCCCTGGTGCTGCTGGCTGCACTATTCCTGATACAGGCCAAGATGCCATTGGCCTTCCGTGCCAGCTGGGCACACTGTTGGCTCATGGTCATCCTGCTGTCACTCAGCACTCCCAGGTCCCTCTCCAGCCACTCATCCCCCAGTGCATAGCACTGCATGAGCTTATTGTAGCCAAAGTGTAGGACCTGTCCTTGGCCTCAGCCCATCAAGCCAGCCTGTCCAGGTCTCTCTGAAGTGTCTTCCTGCCTTGTACCTATTCAACATTCCTATTAAAGCAGTTAAGTCCTGCAAGTGCCTACAAAGTACACTAGCAGACCCCCAAGCCAGTGACTTGACTCTTGCTGGAAGCTTACTGTGCCAGAAGAATCACTTTCCCTTTGTTGGGTCAGAAGTTCTGTTGTAAAGCAGCATCTAAATTGGACACTGCATAAGAAAGTTCAGTGATGGCTTTAAAATGGAAAATGCATGGGAAACATCAGAGTTGATTCTTGTGCTGAGAGGTGGACAGAGAAAGAAACTGTGGCAGGAATCAAGAGAGATCTAAACAGCATGGTCTAACTGCAGTGGTTCCAGTTAGTCTCGCTCTAAGAAAACTTACTGTACTTGGGAGCCCTTCCAGTATGCAGTGCTGCTGTCATAAATAACCAGGAGGAGATGGGATGATGCTGCTGTGGTAATCAATGTCCACCAGAAGAACAACTTCTTAGTTGTCAACCCTAAGGAAGAAAAACATCCAATTGAGGGCTATGTCCAAACTTTCTGGTCCCTGGAAGAATCAGGCCGGTTTCAGTTACACCTAGAGAAAGCCAAAAGTAATGACTGCCAACACGGGAGGCACCAGCATGGGACCACAAATGTGAATCAGGGTCTGATCCGTGAGTTCCAGTCAGAGCCCAAGCCCTTTACCCAAACTGGTTACTCAGTTTCAACTACTTTTCTTGCCGGGTCCCACAGTAAGATTTCCACTTCCCCAGAACCTCCTCTTTTCCTGACTGGTCCACGATTGTCAAAAAGGAAAAAAGTACATAAACCCACAAACAAAAATTGCTCAAGTCCCTGAGCTTTGTGTTTGAAGTAGGAAAACAGAAGCATGACTCAGCAGTTCTATCCTGTTGACAAGAGGGTTTTATAGAGATGCTTGTAAAAGTACCACATTGAAGCAAGCAGTCAGCAAAACAACAGCACTTGGGAAAAGGAAACATTTCCTCATTTTCCAACTGATAGGAAAACAGAATGGTGAGACCATCTGCAGCTCATCCAGCAAGATCTGAAGTACAGAGGGAAGGCAGGTAAAAGAGGAGGTGAAGCACTGTGGGGGAGGGAGGTTATAAAGAGTCCAGAGGTGTTGAGATCCTTCACTCAGGCACATCAAGTGATGCTGCAAAAGGTAGTTGGTCAGGCAGAGACAGGTCAAAAGCAATGCCACTGTGAAGCAACACTCCCCAGCCCACAAAAAAACATTATGATCTCTGCAAAACTCAGTACTCTCATCAGATTTCTTTGCTGCGGTTTCAGCTCAGAAGCAACAAGTTTGGTCTCTCCCCTGAGAGTCTTGCAGCCTCAGTTATTCAGGCTTCTGAAAAGCAACCAGACCAAAGGAACCCAAGCTGACAGAGTGCAAACAAAATGCTGCACCCATTCCTCCTTGCTCTTCTGAAGTACATGCCAGGATGCACCATCCCAGACTTCTGCCCTACATACTGTTTTCAGAAGCCCCCAGCACCATCCCAAACCACAGAGAAGTCCATCAGAACTTGACCTCCCTAAATCAGCTCTTCTGTTACCTCCTGCCTCTTGCAAAACTGCATGGCTTAAGCTCTTGCACACATCACTTTGCATTTTCTCTGTATGGTGTTTTTAATTAATATTTCTTCTGTCTTGAAACCGCATTAAAGCAGCTGTGACCAGGTTCCATTCCCCATCTGTTAAATCCTCCTCTCCTTCCAGTCTGTCCCAAGCTTCACACTTAGGCCTAGGCCCCAAGACAGCATCTCCTTTTCCCTTCCAGTTATTGAAAGCTGTATTCAAATCTTCTGTTTCCAGCATCAGTTCTAATTCTGATTGACAATAACAATCTTTCCTGAGTTCCTTGGCCTTTTCCTCCAGGAACTCATCCCAGTTATCCCCTGGCAATACAAGGGACAGGCCATTACAGTGCAGGGACAAAGTGCTCTGGTAGAGCTCAGTGCCTGAGTCAGCAGTGTGCCAGCTTAACGAGCTGACACAAATTATTGCGCCTCTCTGGAAACAAGTGGCCATCCCAGCTCAGGAGCCCGATGAGGAGTGACATATTGAGGCAGGACTGGCATTTCCATCATCACTGCTGCCAGGGCCCGAGCTTGAGGACAAGGCACTGCTGATCTAAACAGTGTGAGGCCAAGAGAGAGCTGCCAAGTGACAGCAGAGACACCCTGCTTGGCCTCTGTGAGCCACGGGTTAAAGAGACCACAGGAAGCTCTACGGAGAAGTCGCTTGTGTTAGGTAAGCCTTTGTGTGGGGCTCCACGCAATCTTATTGCACAAGGCTGGCAGCAGGAAAAATTCCCAGGAAGCAAACAAAAACCAGAAAAAAAACCCAAGAAAAACAGTAATTTTCCCCATTTTCACCCCTGCATACTCACCCCTCAACTGCCTCTTCTGTGCATATCTCAGCCAAGCAGAGCTGTGGTAACAAAGAGTTGCTACATCTTTCTGGGTTAATGACCCTGTCCCACCACAGCCTTTGGTCATTGCTGGGCGTCTAATGTCTACTAACCTACAAGTCACCAAGGATCTGGTACAACTTCTCAACCTGTTGAGCACAAGCTCTTATAGTTTCAGGCCTAATAGACAGAAGAATTTTGTCAGTGAGTGAGCCACAGGAGATATGAACAAGCTGCAGGTATCCAGACTACCTTGAGGGCCATATAGCCAAAAGTCAGCCCCCTTCCACCAAAACTTTCTCCTTAAAGTAAAGCAGCTTTGTGTGCAAATAGGAGCACCCCAGTCTGGGTTTGTGCTGGTGTGCCTCCACTGGGAGGACAGGACACAGCAGAAATGGAAAGGAGGAAGAGAAGGAAAAATGTATCAAAGCATGACAATGTTTCTATATCAACTCCCAAAAGGTTTTCAGGTTAGTCCTCTTCCCACTACCACCATTGTCCCATCGTACTTCACAGAGAGAAGCACACACCCAGAGCAGAGGCTCTGCCAGACACCTCATTGTGCACAGCCAGAAGCTGTTTAGCATCACAGGGTAACAAAATGCTTCCCCCACCCTGCCCAACAAGTAATTCACACAGTCCAACAAACAAACAAACCCACAGTCAGCAGAGGTGGCTGGAGTAGAGAATCATACTTGCTGCTAAAGAAGAGACTTCAGTACTGACTTGGAGTCTCAGTGACCTCCCACAAGCACAGACCTTGTTGTGCAGCTCCAGCAGTGTCTCAGTCTCCTGCCTTCCTCATTTTGGACTGTTTGGTGAGATACAAGCAAGGAGGCTGCTGAAGCATCAAGCAATGGGACAGCCGAACAATTTCTATTCATCAGCTCCCTCTTTGGCTATTTTGGCTCTCAGCAGATGCTGCCAGCAGACAAGAAAACAATTTGAAAAGCAAGCTGCAGCCTGTCTTGGGTATGCACAGGACAATGCCGCTACATTCTGGGAGTCCAGGATGAATTCAGCTCACAGTGAAAGCATATTTCACTGCAGCTCATTCTGACACCACAGCCCCTACTCATAAACAGCTCCCATCCTCCTGGTGCAGCCCAGTCCCCCATGGGCACAGCACTGGCAACTATGCCTATGTGGTTGCTGTTCTGTACCTAATGAGAAGTTAGTCTTTTGCTATGTGCTCCTCTGCTCAGTCCCTGCTGCCTCCTCAGCAGTGGTTCCCCAGCACTTCTCTCAGAGCCCCAGACAGCAATTCCTCTTTTGAAATGATGTTGGTCTCACTCTGCTAAGTGTGGTTGTTGCTGTGCTGGGAGCAGGTACAATACTGAGCAGAACAGAGGAAGAGAATTGTCTCTTCAGTCTGGCATCTCAAGACATCCAAAGCATGCTAAGCAGAACACCTGTTGAAACAGCCAGAGCTGTGCTTGGTTTCAGCTCTGATTCCCCCCCATACCTGTGACCACACACAGCTGCAATTCAGCTCTGTCCTGAGGCAGGACTTCCTTACAGAACAGTGGAATATTTAGTATTTGCTCATCACCTGGTTGGTTTCACACAGACCAGTGTGCTCTGCTCAGCGAGCACAGCACAGCATCAGCCTAGCACAAACAGCACAGAGCACTCTGCACAGCCCCTCACTGGGCTGTATCCATGCACCCAACATGCTTCAGCCACAGAGCTTGGTGCAGAATGGAACCAGCCAGGTGTAACTGGAACTGTTATGGTTATGTTGGTCCAGGGTTAGCATCACAGGGGAAAGTGAAGACAGCTAAGACTGGATAGCACTGGTCAGAGTAAATTTCCTTCATGGAAAGTCACTGATCTGCAGAGGGATTTGTGGTAAGGAAGGCAGAGTTTCAACATTGTTTAAGTTTGAAATGCTTTCAAGATGCAAAGTCATCTAACCCTTTGTTCTGACATTTTAAATATGAAGAATCCCCTTACTTTGGTTGAGGGAGATTGCTTTGAAAT
The DNA here is from genome assembly GCA_013399775.1 of Semnornis frantzii. Taxonomy (NCBI): domain Eukaryota; kingdom Metazoa; phylum Chordata; class Aves; order Piciformes; family Ramphastidae; genus Semnornis; species Semnornis frantzii. The sequence goes on along the minus strand of VWYK01062096.1, from coordinate 21,730 downwards.
TGAAGCAGTTAAAGTTTAAATAAAATATTTGGCTTCAGCTGATGCTTTGCTTTAGAGATTTTTATTCAAAAACTTCAAACAAGTCTCTGTTTGATAGAGGAATAGCTGATACAGCAATATCTCATATCTGTCATCCCATAATATCCAACCTATTTCTTCTCATCAGCAAAGAATGCAGATGCAGAAGCTTGGCTGAATCACTGTGCTCTGTGGGCTGATGCTCTCTTACTTACACAACTGCAGTGAGAAGGGCTCCAGAACAATTGCTGCCCTAGTTCCAGGGGGACAACTTGAAGCTTGAGCCTTGAAGTGTCAGGAGGGCTGGAAAAGAGTGGTTGGGGGAAATCTGCAAGGAATGAGAGAAGCAAGTACACACTGGGGAGCGGGTGGATGTTGAAATTAGAGAGTGGAACACATGAAAGTTTAAGCTGAAGCTACCCAAGGTGGTCTGGAAGACCTTACACCACAGGATCATGCTTGACATGCTGCAGGGTTACAACACCTTCATCTAATTTAGCTCCTAGTCTTAACGATGTGCTAAAAGAACACATCTCACAAGGAAGGGCCCATAAATCTGAATACTATGCTTTGCAATTTCCTTCAGCCTTCAAATTTAGTGCTGGCTAAAAAGCTGCCAAACTGATAGCCCTGAGAAGTGAAGACCTTCATTTCTCCCAGAGGAGCCTGCCTATGTGGTCCTGATGGAGGATAGCTAGGGTTGAGGAAATAATTCAAGATCGAGGCTTCTATCTCTGCAGCATCTGTCACCAAGCATCTAGTGAGCCTGCTTTTTGTTCTCATGGAGATTCTCCTCCACTAGAAATTGAACAATTAATTTAGCTAATCCCCCAAAGACCCATCAGACAGAATGGGCTTCATTATCTGCAAGTCAATCCAGATGCAGACTGGCAAGGGAAGGCTCCCTAGCACATCACTGGAGTTCAAACTTTGGCATTCAGAGGGCTGCACTGTGGGCAGTGAGGCCTTGCTCTGGTTTCTCACCACAGAGCTGCTGCCTTCAATCCTCCAACAGGTTTAAGTCAAAGTGCAGAATTCAAGGTGTGCTCCTGCAACCTGCAGACCATCAGGAATGCTGTATTCAAGGAACAGAAATCCTTCCTGGAATGACTGATGACACCTCTTACCATCCCCAGTACTGAAGAAGCTACAGTGGAGGTGGAAACAGCTGGGCATGGTGTCAGCTGTAGGAAGCAGCATATGTGATGAGAACTCCCAAACCCTGCAGCTAGCCAAGGGTGACTGAGGGGCACAGACAGACTTTATGCATGTCCCATCTGCTCAAGAGATAACACAGTGGTTTCTTGGATGAACACTTATTGCTGCACTGGGCACTGCTCAAAACTGATAGCAGCCCTTTGGAAAGGTCTCTTCCTTTTTCACCTCCTTGGTCTGAGCCAGTCCCCCTCAGGCTGGTGGTGTTTTCACCATGGAACACTCACTCAAAGCTCTCTCATCTAGGTATCCTTCCTCTTTCATTTGCATGTGTGCACAGCCACCTGCCCATTTCCTCAGGTGACCTGCCCGGTCCTAGATGGCAGAAACTGCAGAAGCAGAGGCTGAATTTCACTGGGCCTAGTCCAGATCCCTCCCTGTGATGCCTTCCAGATGCTTCCTATTCCCTGGAAAAGCCTACCCTGGAAACACAGTGCTGAAGCGGGCTCTTTCCATCCAGAGAAGCTCTGCATTAATCTTGCAGGGCCTTGGTTTCCCAGATAAGCAGAGGAGCATTATCTCACTTTTACACGTTGGGGTTTGTGGGAGTAAGTATCCCATTATTCAAAAACCAGTTTGATTCCACAGCAATCAGGGAATGCTGAATGTACACTGCCTGAACCAAACCAAGGCACACACACGTTTCATGGCCTGTTTAGCTAGCTAGCCCCTTCTCACTTCTTTAAGAAACTTCATTCTGGATTTATGGTGGCATCATTGACATACAAAAGTATCACAGCATGATCCTGAGCATCGAGATACTACTGCTTGTAGAAGCTGAAGCAGTAAGAGCCTTGCCAATCCAGCTCTGAGAAAAGCTCCTACTCTGTGTCCTTCAGAGCAGGTAACAACGGGCACTGGTTGTGATGCAGGCAAATTTTGTGGAGGATAGCAGTGTGGTGGTTTGAGCTAACTGGAATATTTTTTAATAGAGAAAATTTGTACTAAAGACTGTGAAGGAAAACAGTGGTGATGTTTACTTCACTCAGAGGCTTGCTGTGAATGTTTACAAAAAGATAAGAGTCTCGCAAGCGGGCAGCCTGGGTCACAAGGCACTTGCTTGCTTCTTGGGTCTGGGGCTAGCAGCTTCACGGGGCAAGCAGCTTCTTGGGCTCTCTAGCAGCTCTGGCTTCTCCTCTCTGCTGAATAACTCCATTAACCACACTTCTTCTAATCCCCCTTCGGCTGATTCTCCAAAATTACCTTGGAGTAAGGTCTGGGGGTGGGGAGAAGGTGGAAGGGTGGTTGGGAGCCCCTCCTGGGGTCTCTGATTTCTGGGAGGGGAGTTGTGTGTCTGTATTACCTTAAACTTGTATATTTCTGTAACTATTCCTGTCTATAGTCTATATATTTGCTTGTATATTGTGCTGAGCTGTAAATATAGCTTCATCTCAACTTCCAGCTGGCTGAGTATTAGTCTGGGTCATTTTAAAGTGTGGGGGTCAGGGAACTCCCAAACCATCACAAGCAGCCAAAAAAAAAAAAAAAGCTTTTAGGCCCCATATTCCTTCATTGTTGCCTATGACTCCTGTTTTGTTTTCTAAGAGTGCATAAAAAGAAAACAAACATTGGATGGAAACTAAGTTTGGAGTTATTGGAGATTTGACTTCCAGAGTTCCTCCATCAGCACAGGTCTACGGAGGCAGAGAATCTCACAGCAGTGCTTCAGCTGTGAGTGGTGGTCCTGAACTCATTACAAGGTTTAATGACAGCTCATGCCCTCCTTCCCTAGAAAGGCTCACAGATTGTGGTAAACATATGTAAGCTGCCACTGGACTAGAATTTCTTCCCCTTATTGGTTCACCCTGTAGGACAAGAGAGGAGCTAACAGCAGAACCACTGAGGTCACTTGGTAACCAAAGTTATGTTACACCATATCTCATCCCATCCCAAATCTTTTATGTCTATGTCCCACCTCTGCTCCAGGTCACACATTCTGAAGCAGACTTTGATCATTTGCTGTACCTAGGAGGAACTGTCCCTTCTCAGCCCTATACCACCACCAAGAGGACTGAGCTTTCCATCTAGAGATCAGGGTTCTGAAAGGCTTCTGTCTTCTGGGAGTTTTGCCACAGTGAGCTTCATTATCACGTTGGAGCACAGGAATGTGTCTCTTCTGATGGAATGAAGCAATGGGAGATGGTACAATAATTCTGTCACTGACTGCAGGTGCACAGGGGAGCTAAACTGTCATGAAGATACCAAAACAGGAGGAACTGAAGGACTCACTCACTAATTTGTCTGAACTGTTTTACACAGGTTTTGGAAAAGGTATTATTACTTATTCCCAGTTAAGGATACTGCCAGAAAAGACCTTTTCCTGTGGCTTTATGCATTTCATTATGCATTTTGTGCATTATTTATACATAGAATAAAAATATACTGGTTTATCTTATTTATATGCAGAATATAATATTCCATCTTTTACTGGTTATTAGATTCTTTCCTGTTGAACCACATCAGCTAAGGTTAGTGCTTTGAGCAGAGATCTTGGGGCAGAGAGGAGGTTGGGAGACAGCTGGGTACAAGTCACTGACTGATGACAGCATGCTGTCTCACTTTCTTAGGCCTGAAGCAACACCCAGAGTTGCTGTCAAACAACTCCATCAACGATTCAAATACTTCACTAAGAGCTTGCTTTGTCCAAGACCCTGTGACACACCTCAAGATTTGGAGCACTTGCAATTTTCCACCCAGAACAATTAGAGCCTTCTACAACACCTCTGACAGATATTTTGGCCCTGGTTTGTACCAAAACCTGTGTGATGCTGATATATGCTGCTGTAAACTGGCTGCAATCTGCCACAGCTGTGTTTCAGCAGCTCCAGAAGTGATCTCTCTGGAGCTCTTGCAGAAATACTGTACATATCACGTTCAGCTAACTCTGCTTCCCTTCCAAACCACAGTACCCAAGTGTTTCACTGCCTTTGGTGCGTTTCCCCTTTCATATGACTGCCTTCCATCAGGGATCTGTTAGCATGCTGACATGCAGAAAATAATGAACTACTTGAAGCCACACAGAAAGGGGCTTGGATCCATGTTTTCAGTTCCCAGCAAAGCACCTCAACAATTCTTCAGTGATTCAGTAACAGTCAGCTAAGAATTTCAGAATTATGTGGACAGCTAGAGCACCTGGGCATCTCTGCTGCATTTATTTCTATGTGCTAAGGGCTCTGAAGAATTGTTTTTCTGTCCAAAGCTGTTCTGGATCTCTAGCACTTGTAAATACCACTGCAGTCAGCTGATCACTCTCTTGACCAGGCAGGAACAGGCAATAGCTCAGCTGGTTCACTTAGAGAAGCTCAGGGTTAAAGTGGTCAGATAAATTTAATTATACTGCATTGCTTGCCCTGGACTTGAGTGCCCAAATTTCAGAGAAGAATGGGCAGCAGCATATTTCCTATTAGAAGGCCTTACCTCGGGTCACTGCTGGGAGATCTAGAGGGTAGGCAGTTTGAATTCTTTCTTCAGCCTCTGGATTTTAGATATCACCAAGAGGGACCTTCATTTGCAGGAAAACAACTCCATGTTGGAACTAACTGCACTTCAGTGTCCCAGAGCAGCTGGCTTTCAGCTGACACTTTTGAGAAGTCCCTTGCACGAATACACAACACAGTGGTGTTACACACAGACACCATCCCTAAGAGGTACATTCAGGCTAAGCCCTGCAGACAAAATATCTTAGCATAAGGTATTGCAGCACACTTTTCAACAAGGCTGCATGGCCACAACTAGCCATAGGGCCCAGGTGAGCCCAGGCTGTAGAGCAAAGCACAGCAGGCTACGTTTGTTCATCCAGGAGCACTGTACTGTCCCTTTGCCATGCTGCCTTTAAACCCTCTGCCTTGAGCACGCCTCTGTCTCCACCACGACGAAACACAAATCACATTATTGCACTGATGTTACAGGCATTTGCATAATCTGGTTTAGACATAGAATGTAATTTCCAGATGAAGGGAATAATGTAGAGAATATATCATCTGTTCTTCCTCCCCAGACAGAGAAAGAGCCAAGCTAGGAAGACACAAAAAGAAGGGCAGACAAAGTGGAGCGTACAAGCAAACCAGACTTATCTGATAAGTCTCTTCGTAACACTGGCAGCAAGCATCTAGTGCAGGCTTCTGGCACAAACTGGGTACCTGCTAAGAGTGGGCATGCTGAATTATTCATGCTTCTGGCTATAAATAATGCACTGCCTGCATATATCTAATTTAAACAGACCCAAAAAGCCCAGTGGATAACTCACTGCACACTGCTTGAAAGTAGCAGATCATCTCACCAAAGTCTCTTGGCTATTACCTGCCTTCAGCAAAGCTCTTCTGGAGGATCACATTTTGAAGACATTTTCCTCTGATGTTTCTGCTGACACAGTGATAACATTTGGTATACAGGAGCTTGAAAGACTCAAAGAGGGGTGCTACACTGTAGCAGGACAGTGTCTGCTTGAAATTGTTCCTGCATAGATTTCCTTTATAATCATCCTATAGTGACTGCACTGGAGAATGCACATCTCACACTGCAGACAGTGCAAAGGAGCTGGGAACCCTACCAAGGGAGGGATTGGTATCTTTGGGACACTTGTTCTTGGGCAGTATTTAAACAACAAAACCAAACCATGCACCCAAAACTTAAATACCACATTGCACTAAAAAAACAAACCCAAACCCCACACTTACATCCCTCTCTCCTGTCTTGACTTTTGTACATCAGCATCCACCTCTCAAAGCTACACTGTGGCTGGCAGATGTAAGGGGACAGTACTGGTCCAATCACTCTTCTGCCCTACAGGATCAATCTCAGTGAAAGCTTGAATCAAATTAGGCTGATTTTCATTTGGTGGTATCCCACAAGAAGCATTTCTGCTTCTGAGATAACAGAGACTTTGTAGGCTGGCTACCAGCTTTACCAGCCTTGCTGGGAGAGGGTTTCAAAATCTGACTGACACAACCCAGCCTTATCTTACATGAGCTTCTAAGAAGAACTGCCTATCTGAGGTTATGAATGCCTAATATAAGCTCAGTTCTGGGACTGACAATCAGAACTGCACCTCAATCCCTGCCCTTCCTCAAACCCACAGCCCCAAGGTGGGCTTCAACACGACAATACTCAACTGGCAATGCAGGACCCAAAGAGCAGGCCATTTGCAGCCCTACTCTTGAAATGATGCAGCAAGTGCATGTCTCTATAGCTAGAGAACCAGGCCTGATAATTATACATCTGCCTCTTGGGTTGCTAAGTCAAAGATCTGTTCTACTGTTTCCCCCACCCATCAGAAGGGCAACAGACTGATGAAATCAAAGTTCTGCTTTTTTTCTGAAATCAATTATATTTAGACAAAAAGCCTTGGTATTTCCTTTCTTCCATAAGTGATTTTATTTTTCCATTTCACCTTAAAAAAAAAAAAATCAAAGGGAGGAGGAAACAGCAAGGTGGGGGGAGAAATGTGATTTCTTCTATTTCAGCCAATTTCAGTAATTTTCTTTTGGCACAATTTTTCTTTTACCAATGATTTCAGCACAGAATAGGCCATAAAACATTGCAGAAGCCATGTCTTGTCAAGCATTATTGATGTGTTGATTACGCAGCAGCTCAAACATTCTTCTCTCAATCCATAAGCTCTGTGCTACTGAACATTTAAAATCTTTTGGCATCCAACATACAGGCATTCCCTGTTTATAAGGCTAGAAATCACATTTGTTCAGCTGCTACAAAGAGAGAAAACAGTACCCTGGGCTGCACTGCCTGCAGGTTGAGGAAGGTAATCCCTTCTCTGGTCTGCGCTGGTGAGGTCTCCTCTAGAGCCCAGTTCTGAGGGCTCCAACACAAGAGGTGGGCTTCCTGAGACAAGCCTAGCAAGGAGTCTATAAGGTGGTGAAGAGACTGGAGCACTTTGAGCAAGGAAAGGCTTAGGGACCTGGGACTTTCCAGTTTGGAGAAAAGAAGGTTGAGGGGGAAGAAAATTTCAATGTATCTAAATGGCTAATGGGAGAGCTTGAAATGGAACCTGTCTTGTCTCAGTGGTGCCATATAAGAGGCCAGGAGACAACAGACAAACTGAAACACAGTTCCATGTGAGCACAGCAAATGTTTTTTAATGCCAAGGCAGTCAAACACTGGAACAGATTGTCCAGAGAGGTTGTAAAGTCTCCAACTTTGAGATACTCATAACCTGACTGCACACTGTCCTGGGCAACCTGCTCCAGCTGACTCTGCTTGAGTGGGGGAGGTTGGAGCAGGTAGTCTCAAAATACTTGTGCCAACCTCAACTAATCTGTGAAGAGACAGAATGGTTAATAAATACCTGAGGTGAGTAAAGATGAACTTTGCCCAAAGAGCACTCTGGTTGCGGCCTTAGGAATGCACAGAAGGCATTTTCTGAGGACAAGCAGAAGCATCTCTTGTCAGAAAGACCCCTGACAGGTTTGTGCCTAAAAGGCCAGGAGCAGCAAATTCTTCCCCATCAGCATCAGCTGAAGAGGATTCTTGCCTCTGCAGATTGACTTCTAGCCATGATTGCAGCTACATTACAGGCCACACAACCTACTCCAAGGTGCTTGGAGACCTATTGCCAACAGACAGTTCAGCATGCAGCTCCTCCAGCAGCAGTGCTGCTCCCTGCTTTCACAGCAAATTAGAGCCGCGGAGCAGTCAATACAGAGACAACCACTGTGTTCCTTAGCAGTCATAGCCAGCTGATATTACAGGCACAGCAGCACCAAGAACATCAGGGATCAATTTTCCCCCTAAGAAAAAGGATGAGGCAAACCTTATCAGCAGACAGTGGATTAATGTCTTATTGAACCACCATTAACTACGCCGCCTCCTTTTGTTACAATCCTCAGGATTCTCAGCAGGCCTTTATCTGGTCACACAGTGCACCATGGGCCAGTGTTTAGGAGACAAGAGAGAGGAAATCTTGGTTTGCAGGCCTCCCAAGATCAGCCTGAGAAGCCAGCACTGGCTAGGAAGTAAACCATGCTGCAGAATTCTGCCAAAGGCATTTTTGTCCTCCAAAAAATCCCCAAAGAGTACATCCTAATTGTAAAGACACACAACTTAATGGTAGTGGTGGTGAGCCAAAACAAACAGTGGAGGCTCTAGGAATAACAATATCCTGCAATAAGTTCAGAAACTGCCCTCTGCAAACTAATCAAAGGTATGACAGTAGAAGGGAATACCAACAATCAGGGATGAGTGGAATTGTCAAGGGAGTCCTTCCCGCTCCAACAAAAAGGTACATTTAAACTTACACAACAGATTAGGTATTGTAGAATACAGCACAATACGCCACAGGAAGGCACTCAAATGGAAGATGATGTGGCAAAGGAACAATTAGGCAAGGGTTTGGAGGGAGAAAATCATGCTAGTTAATGTTTGCTTTATAGTTGGCCATTCATTTGCTATTCATTGCCTACGGACACGGGATGCTTCAAAACTGAACCAGTGGGAATCCAAAGAAAAGCTCTCATCACAACGTGCAGTTATTTCACTTGTCACCTAATTATTTAGTCTTGATTGCTTTTGGATTTAGAGTTCTCCTCATCTTTCCCTTCCCAATTCTCCCAGGTGAGACATAAACTGCTGCAGATCCATCAGAAGTTGCCACTTGCTGCTTCCCAGCCATCCCACCATACAGATTCCTGCCTTTGATTCACTGCTAACCTTCGTTTCATACAGTTTCCAACTTCCATCCACTAACAAGAACATCTGCACATGCCTGCTCCAACCACTCTATTTAAATTAAAAATGAACCACACAGTTTAGAATTTAATACTGTGCCTGGAATGCATCCATAACTACCAGCTGCAACAACCCAGATGATCTCCAAGATTTATATTGACTCTGCAAAACTTTGAGATGTTTCCAGGATGAGGTGTCTGCACTGCAAGATGTGTGCTTTTGTGCAAGCAAGCAGAGACTCACCCCAGCCCAGGGATTTCAGAGTGACATTTGCCTAGGAAAGAAACATAAGCACTGAATAAAGATACTTGAGTTTGTCACTGGAGCAGTCACTAGCTCACTCACTCTCATTCGCATGTTCTAAATCACAGTTTTCTCTCCTTGATGCTTTTACCCAGGAACCAGGAGGTGTCAAGAGAGAAAGGTACACACAGCTAAGAAGATCATAGAGTGGGTTGGAAGGCACTTTTAAAGGTGTCAGCTGTACCACCTGCGAGTTTGCTGAGGATGCATTCGATCTCGCTGTGTCACTGATGACAACTGAATTGGTCCAGCATCAAGTTGGCCTGGCATCCACTTCTGGGTGACCATTAGATAGCAGAAGTCACTGTCTCCAGAAGCAGCAACAGGTGTCCTAGGTATTTGTTCTATGCATCATCAATACCCTCTGCCTCCCCTCCACAAAACTCCAACCCAATCAAATGAGCTCTCACCACCATAAAAAAGCCCACCTTGCCAAAAAGATTTTGGTCTTTCTTGCCTTTCCCCCTTGCCTCACACTCTCTTCCCCTGGTACAAGTAGGGTAAGTTTACCCTATTCCTCATTGAGACTGCAAACATTAATAATATAGAATAAGATTCTCAATTGCCTGAAGCAATTTCATTTTCCACTGGCTGCCCACTAAATAGCAGTTAGGAGCTATTCCAGCAAATGGAGTGCTCCATGGCCTCGGGGGATGACACGCCACATTCTCCTTCACAGCCACTGCTTTAGTTCCCCTGCAGATTGCCTAAATTATCCATAATACAGCCTCCTTCATTACAGCTGCACGAATGGACTGTAGGAAATCTTAACGTTTCTCCAGTGCATCACTAACCCCATCATCAGCTCAACACAGTCATTAACATCTGGAATATTCAGCAGAAGCTGGATGCATTTGTTTATCCACTAGATCATATTTTGGAGAATCATAGAATGGTCTGGGTTGGAAGGGACCTCTGAATGTCTAGTCCAACCCCCTCTGCAATCAGCAGGGACATCCTCAACTAGATCAGGTTGCCCAGAGCCCTGTCAAGCCTCACCTTAAACATGTCCAGGGGTGGAGCCCAGCCACCTCCCCAGGCAACCTGTTCCAGTGTTCCACCACCCTCATAGTAAAGAGTTTGTTCCTAATAGCTAATCTAAATCTGCTCTGCTCTAGTTTGCTCTTGTCCTATCATCACAGGCCTTTGCAAATAGTCTCTCTGCAGCCTTCTTGTAGCCTCTTCAGCTACTGGGAGGTTGCTATTAGGTCTCCCTGCAGCCTTCTCTTCTCCAGGCTGACCACTCCCATCTCCCGCAGCCTGTCCTTGTAGCAGAGCTGCTCCAACCTCCTGATCATTTTCATGGCCCTCCTCTGGATCCACTCCACCAGGTCCATGTCCTTCCTGTGTTGAGGGCTCCAGACCTGGACACAGTATTCCAGGTGAAATCTCACCAGGGGACAGTCAAAGAGCAGAATCACCTCTCTGGATCTGCTGACAACATGTCTTTTAATGCAGCCCAGGATGTGATTTGCCTTCTGTGCTGCAAGCTCACACTGTCTGCTCATGTCCAGTTTCTTGTCCATCAGCACTCTCTTTTTCCACAGGCCTGCCTTCTGTCACCTCAACCCCTGGGCTGTATTAAAAATCCCATGTTTCCACGAGAGAATCAACACAGGACTGTGGATGTGCTTGCTGTGCAAAACATTACCCACAACCCCCAGTTTCCAGCATTTTCAACTGTGACAAGTTGTCTGTTCCCAACATTAAAGCAAAAGACAATCTTCTGTGGTGAAACGGTGACATCTCCTAGGCTATGTCTATTTGAAATGCATGGAGAGTGAGGCAAGCACAAATATAGCTGAAGCTCCAAACTCCAGAAGGTTGTTTTCTTCAATTTGCAACACTATCCTGGTACACACCTAGGAAAAGCTTACACGAGGGGTGATGGACTTCTTCTGAACTAGGAGGGGATCAAACTGCTAGGGCTTCAAAGACTGAGTGAGCTTCAACATTTAGTAGTATGCAAAAGCCAAACAAGTGCAGAAGAACATAGCTCTGAGAAGTGTGTTTTGCTACATAAAAATTCTTTGCCTTACATAAGCGACAGGAAGAAAAACAAACCAGGAAGAGAATGCAGTTTCTGAAAGGCACAATTAGTAGGCAACTACAACAGCACAACCTCCTTGGACCTGTGTATCAGACACTGGCACTAGCACAGGCTCTGTGGAGGAAGAATTGACTTTCAAATTATTTCAGTTGTTTGAAGAAATCAGCAAGACTGAAACAGTTGATACAATCAAAATGCCCTTTTTAAAAGAAAACAAAGGAACAACACAAAACCACAAGAGAAAAACAGACTTCTTCACAGGCTCTTAAGAAAAGTAAGCCATAGGGAAGAAAGTGGAAAGGTCCAGGACTGGGTAAGCAACAGAGGTGGCCATTGCCAGAGCAGGAACCGGAGGTCTCCATAGCTGGTTCTAGAGAGTAACTGTTGTGGTAGGCCTAAACAGGCCAAAATGGGCTTATACATGTCCTGGCTTGCCCAGACATGGTTTCCTACTCTCCCCTCTTCTGCTATGGGGAGAAGCAACTGCGGGAAAGAGGGCAAAGAGCCTGGAGCCACTGAGTNCCTGCAGGCAATTGGCCTGCACAGCCAACGTGACACTGTGCCAAGCCTGCACATGCCAAGCCTGGCCCTCTGCAAGGCTCCTACTGAATTGGGAGTCAAGAGGAACCAGGTCAGAGACTATGCCAGGCTCCCAGCTGCCTGAGCAAAGAGCCTGGGAAAACTCCAAACCCTCTAATGGCTTTGAGACCACCAACAGCAACCCCTCCTCATGCTTTGGCTTCTGTGTGATACCATTTTGCGAGCAAATATTCCAAGCCTCTTGTAATCACCAATTGCCTTCTGCCATAAGCAGAAAGGAGCTTCCTGCATCCATCTAGTGGCTAAGCAGGATAATGAACTGTCAGCAGTGTAGCAACTGCCGGAGCCTTCTCTTCCAGCATAATGTTTGTATTTGCTGGTTACCTCTTACTGGTTCCAGTGTTGCTGTTCCCCATGTGTATAAATTTCTAAACTGTGCATTTTGAGCTTTGTATATAAGTTTTCTGGAGAGATTTAATGTTAATAAACTATTTTCATAGTTATTAATAATCTCCACCTGGACATCAACATTAATATCGATTATTAATTTTGCATCATTCACAACAGTAACAAACCACTGCTCAAGAGCAGTGAGAAAATTTTGAACCTATCTGGAATCAAGAAAAGAAAGAAAACCAGGTCACTATACCACTGCCAGGCTTGATCTCATGTCAATCTAGTGGCAAACATTAGCTACATAGGCACAAATCAGGCTGTTATTGCCCTGAAGGAAACACGGTGGGATGAATCCCATGGCTGGAGTGCTGCATGGAGTGGCTGTAGGCTCTTCAGAAGTGATGGGTCCAGAAGGAAAGGCAGTGGGTTGGTCCTATACTTTAGGAAAGCTCCTGACTGTCTCAAGCATGATGATGACAGTGAGGATAGGGTTGAATGCTTGTGGGTAAGAAGCAGGGGAAAGGCCAACAAGGCGAATGTCATGGTGGGAGTCTGGTATAGACCACCCAAGCAGCATGAGGAGACTGGTGACATGTTTTATTTGTGTCTGGTGGAGATTTCAGCATCACTAGCCCTTCTTCTTGTGGGGGACTGCAGTGTGCTGGATATCTGTTGGAAATACAACTTAGCAGATGAGAAGCAGTCTTGGAGTCAATGGAAGATAACTTCCTCAGACAGGTGGTGAATGAGCCAAGGAGGCATGCCTCTGCTAGACCTACTGCTTGTAAGCAGAGAAGGACTAGTAGGAGATGTAAAGGCTGATGGCCATCTTGGGCAAAGTGACCATGACGTGATGGAGCTTTCAATTCTTAATAACCTTAGGAGGGGAGTCAATAGAATTACACCTGTGGAATTCCTTTTGACTTGTTTAGGAGACTGGCTGATGGTGTCCCCCGGGAGGTAGTCCTGAAGGACAAGGGAGTCTAGAAAGGCTTGACACTCCTCAAGAAGAAAATCTTTGAGGCACAGGAGCAAGTTGCCCCTGTGCACTGGAAGACAAGTTGGCAGGGCAGAAGACTGGCCTGGCTACACAGAGAGCTTTGGGTAGAACTCAGGAAGAAAAGGATTCTACTGGCTACTGCTCATCAAGCCACTCATCTGTCAGTCCTGGCTAACCAGGGAGGTTCCAGCTGACTGGAGGTTAGGCAATGTGACACTCATCTACAAGAAGGGCTGAAAGAATGGTCCAGAGAACTACAGGCCTGTCAGCCTGACCTTGGTGCCAGGAAAGGTCATGGAATGGGTCATCCTGAGTGCCATCACACAGCACATATGAGACAATCAGGTGATCAGGCCCAGCCAGCATGGGTTTACAAAAGGCAGGACCAGTCTGGATAATCTGATCTCCTACAACAAGGTGACCCACATAGTGGATGAAGGAAGAGCTGTGGACATTGCCTACTCAGACTTCAGCAAAGCCTTTGACACTGTCTCCCATAGCATTCTCCTTCAGAGACTCATGGCACAAGGCTTGGATAAGTGCACTCTGCACTGGATAAAAAGCTGTCTGGATGGCTGTGCCCAAGGAGTGGTGGGGAATGGAGCTAAACTTGACTGGTACTCAGTCACTAGTGATATCCCCCAGGGATCAGTGCTGGGGCCTGTCCTCTTCAATACCTTCATTAAAGATCTGGGTGGGGGAATTGAGTGCACCCTCAGTGAGTTTGCAGCTGGCACCAAGATGTGTTTATCTGCTCGAGAGCAGGGAAGCTTATGGCAAGACCTGGGTGGGTTGGACTGATGGTGCAAGCCTAATTGCACAAAGTTCAACAAGGCCAAGTGCCAGGTGCTGCACCTGGGCCACAACAACCCCATGGTGAGTTACAGACTTGGGCAGGTGTGGCTGGAAAGCTGCAGCTTGGAGAGAGACCTGAAGGTATTGGTTGATAGTTGATTGAACATTAGTGAGCAGTGTGCCAGGTGGGCAAGAAAGCCAATGGCATCCTGGCTTGGATTAGAAACAGGGTGGCCAGCAGGGACAGGAGGTGATCATCCCCCAGTGCTCAGCACTGCTGAGGCCACACCTCAAGTACTGTGTTCAGTTCTGGGCCCCTCAATATAGGAAGGACATTGAGATGCTGGAGCAAATCCGGAGAAGGGCCTGAAGCACCTGGGCTATGAGGAGCATCTGAGGGAGCTGGGGGTGTTCAGTCTGGAGAAGAGGAGGCTGAGGGAGACATCATAGCTCTCTACAACTACTTGAAGGGAGGTTGGAGTGAGGAGGAGGCAGCCTCTGCTCCTTGGTGTCAAGTGACAGGAGCAGAGGAAATGGTTTCAAGCTGCACCAGAGCAGGTTCAGGCTGGATGCTGGGAAATATTTCTTCACTGAAAGGGTTCTCAAACAGTGGAATGGTCTCCCCAGGACAGCAGTGGGGTCACCATGCCTGGGGGCATTCAAATGTGGACCCAGCACTTAGTGACGCAGTTTTGTGTTGATCCTTCGTTGCTGGGCCAAGGGTTAGAATGGATGATCTTCAAGGTCTCTTTCCAACCAGACACATTCTTTGAAACAGGGCATGCACTGCTGAACACCTTGGAAAAAACAACAACATCCAGGAGTGCAACAAGGATAGGCAAAAGCAGAGGACAACAGGTAAGCAAAAGGTTGCAGCCCGCAGCAGAGATTAAGGTGGGATATGGCAGGTATACAAAACTACAAGTGATGTGGGAAGGCTGGTCGGGGGCAGATGAACTGTGGGACAAATGCTTATGAGCAAGACTGAGCACTACCAGACAGACAGGCCACAGCAGAGCTTGGAAACTTCCTGACCCCAACACAAAGCCCTCCTCTTTCTCTGCCTTGGAATACCTCCCCTAGGAGCGGTCAGAGCCCAGTTCCCTACCCCATGCACATCAGAAACCTGTGCTTTCAATTTAGATTTCCACTGAAATCAGAGAAGTAAGTTTCCATACTTCCAGTTTCATTTCCTTTAAAACGAGCTCCAGCCCTTCTCTAAACATAGCTCCCCATTCCCAAGGCAAATCAAACCTACTTTTGTAAATATTTTTATTAATAAACATATTCTCACCAGGACCTTTTCCCTTAATTTTCCTCTTGCCCTAGAAGTATCAGGAATTCTGCTCTCCATCATAATTCCATTGAGGTGAGTAGTTAAAACCAGTACAAAATTAATGAAATGGAGAGGACAGCTCAGCCCATACTGTACATGAATTACTTCATCCCCCACAGCAAATTTATACTGCTGCCCTGCAGATTGATAGTGAAGAGCAGAGCAACCATGCAGTTTATAAAGAGGGAATTAGGGGGAGCAGAGCAGCTGCCTGAGAGGAAATTTGGCTGCAAACACTACAAATAAAGATTCTGGCTCTTGGGAAAACAGCAATAAGGTTCTTCTTCTTTTTGAGACATTTACACTGCTAGGGCAGCTCAGGCAGTTGCATTGGATCACATTTTTCATTCATATTAAAAGGGGGAGGTGTTTATAAATATATATTAAAAAAATCTATATTACATATAAATATATAAGCCTCTTTTTCTAAAGGCTTCTTCAAACTATTGATAAGACTACAAGAGAAAGGGAGAAAAGCAAAAAGAAAGATTACCAGGGACAAAAAGGATAATATAACCTTTGAAAATTTGCTAGGGCTTAAGATTTGTCTACTCTGACACTGCTTTCTACCTCCATCTAATTAGATTTTGATTTTCTTTTTACATCCTTTTCCTCCACAGATTCCAAGCAGTAATTATTACAATTGATTTGAAGGAACAGTCCCAAGCCAGAATTAAGCAGCTTATGAAAGTTTGTCTTGTTCCTGGTTAACATTCCTGCTGTGCAGCTGAGTAAGCTGCATGCAGCAATAGGATCCGGCTGAAATAACGGAGCTGTGCTGTGAGCTCAGCATGGCCTGGCCAGGGGGAACTCCTCAGTTGTCTCCTGTCGCTGGCAGAGGTTCCCAAACTATCAGAGAGACCAAGGAAGAGCTCCATCTTGTCTCTCCAGTGTGCCCTTCATTGAAACCGTATCACAGCTTTATGTTTCCTAGAGAGCACATCACATAATGAGTTCATCTTCTGCTTGCACTGCAGTAGGCAATTAGCTTCACAAACACACACGGTCTGTGGGGTCACCCACAGAATGTCAATCCTCTGTAAAGATGGCTTCTAATTGGCAGGTTTTACCCTCAGCTATAAAGTTCAGAGCACCTAACAGATCGGAAACAAAGATACTTAAAAGAATGATAAACCACAACTCAAGGAGTTTGTTCTAAATAGTTTGCGAAAGCCAGAGGAAGATTGAGATCTCTGAAACTGCAGAAACTTTGCCTTATGCTTTCATTTTTCATCTCTTTCACCTTTTTCCTGACAGCTGACAAAGAATGGTAGGAAAAGGCACATTAGACTAAGTTCTAAGCACATTAGTGATTGAATGAAGTGTTAAGTAAGGGCTGTAATAAATGTAAAAAATCCCAACTCCCAGATAAACAACTATGTCTCAGTAACACTCACAACCTCTTAGACACACATTTTGTGACCCCCTGTGGGTCAGCCAGCACAAGGGTTGAAGCAGCTCTCTGGATCCCTTTCCTGCCAAGGGAAAGTGGCTGCTCACACCTCAAGGTCTCCAATAGTGGGCCTCACAAGACAATTTATAATCCAGTCCATTGTAGATACATGAAATATGCTACTTTTGAAGTGCCTGCCTATAAGCAGGGATGCAAGACAACACATTCTGTGCACCCATGCAGATGAGTATTTTCTAGCCAGGCAGGGAACAAACCCTTTACTCTGTAGAGAGCAAATTGAGAAGGTAGCACTGCACAAAATGAAATTTAGAAGCATTATTTGTACTGCCCTGGCCAGCACCCTGCTAGGACGTCTACAGCAAAATCTCCACTCTCCGAATCTCTCACACCCTGGAGCTGGCAGGAATAACCAGATTCTAAAAGTATCCCGACAAGCTCTGCACTTCTAGTTCTGCTTTTTGGGATTCAGATATTCTCACTGCTCCTTCCTGAAAGCTCAGGCTCTGCAGTCCAACAGCCCATGTAACAGCAGTATTCTTCCAGAGCTGCACTGGGAGCAACTATGTGTTTTCCCCCAAACTCTAGATCTAGGGTGGGGGTTAGCTTCTCGCTGATTAAAAGTGATGCAACAGCTGAAGTGAGACTTGCAGAATATTCTCAATGGCATTCCTAAAATAAATCATGATTCACCCACAGACATCTCACATGATACAATTGGAGCTATGGAAATAAGCAGCCAAACCACCTTTTGCTGTATTTATTTTAGGTCATTCTTTCATTCCTTTAGGTCCTCCCTCGTATTCCTCATTTCTCTTAAAGGCCTCTTATCGAACATCAGCTTCTGCAAAGCTTCAGCCCCACTTAGTGACCTTTCCTCCCACTTCCAGCACCAGCCAGTCAATGTTGTTGTTTGGCTGCAGCCCACCTAAAATTCTAACTATTCCCCGTGGGCTGCAGCTAACTTGCTAGTCAAGGACAGGGAAGCAGCCTCTGTATTTGAACCCAGCAGAGAGAATCCAGGATACAGTGTCATTTATAAATCAGATCCACGTTCACAACCACAAGTGGAGTTCACAGACTGATATATTGCCATACAGTGTTTCAGCCTAATTTCTTAACCACCCATCTGAGATGTACAAACTGACCTTTAAGCAATTCCCAAAATAGGACAGGATAAATCCTCTATCTGTCACATTAAAAGCACTGTGCAAAGCAAACCATTTACAAGGCATAAGAGCCAATTTCCTTGATCTTTTAAAAGTTAGAGAGCGTCACATCTTCCTCACCACTTCATGCTTTCTTCTGAACTATATTTGGATGCACAAAAATTGTTTATTTAAAGACTATTCCTGTTGTTGCTTGTCCTCGACTCTCCCAGGACCACAGCAGACTCCAGGAAAAGAGAGCCTAACAGAAATAAGTGCTAGGAAAAACACAGCTGCACTGCAGAAGAATCACAGAATCAAGCAGGTTGGAAGAGACCTCCAAGCCCATCCAGTCCAACCTATCACCCAACCCTATCCAATCAACTAGACCATGGCACTAAGTGCCTCATCAAACTTCTCTTCTACCTTCCCTTGGAATTGGTGACTTACTGTTGAATTAGAAACAGCTTCTACTCAGAAGACCTCAAATGACCAGCCACAGTCTGTCTCCCTAGCATCAAGTGATAGAATGAGAGGAAATGGCCTGAAATTGTGCCAGGGGAGGTTTTGGATATTAGAGGGAAAAAAAAAAAAATCATTATTGAAAGAGTGGTGAGGCATTGGAATAGGCTGCCCAGGGAGGTGGGGAAGTCACTACCCCCACAAGGTGTTCAAAAAACATGTGGACATAGCACTTTAGGACAGGGTGGTGCCAGGTCGACATAGAATCATAGAATGTCAGGGGCTGGAAGAGACCTGAAAAGCTCATCTGTCCAGCCCCTGCCAGAGCAGATCACACTGGAACACATCCAGATGGTTCTTGAATATCTCCAGAGAGGGAGACTCCACTACCTCCCTGGGCAGCTGGCAGTTGGCCCTGATGATCTTTGAGGTCTTTTGCAACCAGAACAATTCTATCACAGAATGTCAGCGGCTGGCAGAAACCTCAAAACCTCACCCAGTCCAACCTCCCTGCCAGAGCAGGATCTCCTATACCAGATCACACAGGAATGCATCCAGGCAGGTCTTGAATATTTCCAGAGAGGGAGACTCCACAACCCCCTTGGGCAGCCTGTTCCAGGGTTCTGTCACCCTCACAGGGAAAAAAATTCCTCCTCACGTTTCTATGGAACTTCCTATGCCTTAACTTCCACCTGCATTGTCATCAGGCACCACCGAGCAGAGCCGAGCTCCATCCTCCTGGCACTCACCCTTTACATCTTTATAACCACGAGTGAGGTCTCAGCCATGCCTCAGGCTCCTCTTCTCCAGGCTAAAGAGCTCCTCAGTCTCTTCTGGGAAGAGAGATGTTCCACTCCCTTAATTGTCTTTGTGGCTCTGCACTGGACTCTCAAGCAGTTCTATGTCCTTCTATGATTCTATGACTAAGTTCACCACCACTACTCACTGAGGCTTTATTTTTAAATCAGTCTGTATTGGTTTAGATAGCAACAGTGAGGTGAAGGACAGGGTCTTTGTTAGACACCTGCAGCCTTGGAGGTACACTTACATTTATCAGATTTAGGTTACTAATAGCTACACCAAGAAATCCAGTAGCTTATCTGGAGATGGCTGTAGGCACGGTTTTGTTTTCTACAAAGGGCTAATACTTGGTGAACACAGGCTGTATTTGTTCCTTCCATACCTGACAAGGAATTCTTGCCCTCAGCTCTCTGTCTTTCATTCAAACCCTTTCTTTCTCTTATCAGAGACTGCAATTTCCTCAGGCAGGGAACATTCCTTTATTTTACAGCTGGCTAGTGATTAGTGGAACAATAAACTTCATTAGAACTTTTAGCGATTACTACAATGCAAGCACATAAGAAGAGCAGTCAGTCTCCCATCAGACTAGACACATATAAGGCTTTTTTTTTTTTCCCCCCAGGGGAAAAGCGTGAGCATTTTTAGCTAATATCTAATACTTTTGTATACAGCACAACTACCAGGTGTGTCCTGTATTAGTGGTAATCATGATGTGTTTATTGAGAGACGCCTTGACATTTCTAGCACCTTGGGGACCATTTTATGAAGCAGTTTTTTGATTGAAAATAGATTTTTTTTTCTTTTTTTCCCCTGAGCAATTGCTAGGTCAAGGTGAGAGGCATCAGGCAGCTCTCAGTGCAAAAATCACCCTGAATTACTCACAGCCTGCACACTCTAAATGGGATTACTGCTCAGTCACACTAAGAAGGCAAAAGAAGGGAACAGAGAAACAACTCACAGTTTGAGGCTCCAGAACTGGCTCTCATAAGCTTTCTTCATCCACAGCTCAAAAACCAGGAGAGGGAAAAAAAAAAAGCTCTCAACAATAGTCCTTCCTGCTCCAGACTGAAGAAGTGCTTCCCCTGAACACCTCAGAGCTGGGGGTGAACCCTCTTCCTTCTAGGTCAGAGCTGATGAGGGAATGACCTACACATGTGCCTGACCACACCTGCAGAGCTGCAGACCACACAACTCGCTTGCTCTATCTACCCATCTGTCTACCTCCCTCCCTCCCTCCCTACCTCCCTCCTTCCCTCCTTCCCTCCTTCCTTCT
>VWYK01062061.1:0-10864 GCA_013399775.1 Semnornis frantzii | reverse complement strand
TACTCTTAGTTTTCCTGATTGACACAATAGTTATTTGAACGCCTTTAAATTACTTTGCATGTGTCCAACAGTACATTAATAAGTTTTCTTTATGGATTAATGTGAAAGTAGCATTAGTTGGGTAGGTTCTTGCAGCTTACAACGCAAATTCTGCATGTTTCAGTTTGAATGTGAAACACAGGAGCTGTGTGTTTTATTTCATTCACATAGAAATCTGATACGAAAAAAAGCATCTTGGAATATTCTACAAGACTCTGTGAAAGAGGAAAGCAAGTAGGACCAACTTTTTAGAAGCTATGAAGGTGTAGGAATGAAGTCTTAAAACAATGTAATTACAAAATTTGAAAATGCATATCAGTAAAGCTTTCCCACAGAACGTAGCTGAACACCTCTTAGGGCTTACATTATTGTCAGCTTTACAAGGTTCTTATTCCATTTTTATCTGATGCATGAAAGGAGAGAGGACAGAAAAAAATCAATTCTGATGTTAATGGGTATAATTCTTTACTCATTAGTATTACACTTACTTGCTGCTGGGATGAATTTGCTCCTCTGAGATTTAGTAAGTCAGCTTTTTTTTAAAAATCATCTACATTAGTTTCCTTCCACCCACCTTTCAAGGGCCTCCATTTTTCTTAACATTAAATGATATTAGCAAGGCTTACATGAACCATTTTGACAGTCCTTAAAAATAAAGATCGTATGGTCTTTTTGGAAAGGGCACCAAACAAATGTTATTATCTAATGACGAGGATTTCACGAAATATACTCTGAAAGGTTCACACTATGCTGCCAAAGAGACCACATTTATAAATGATGGGTCAGACATCAAGGTTGAATTCATTAAAAGAGTCCCATAGTGACCCATCTGTCTTGCAGCTGAAGGCAGGAACCAGACTGAGGAGAGAGAAAATATAGATAAGAAATGGACAGGCCAACAATTATTTGTTGATGTTGAAAATAGTAAATGCGTCCACTAGAGCAAGAAATACAGATACCTATCTTTTACAATAAAGCATGGTGACTGCCACTGGGGACACTGGGATATGTGGAAATAAGATGGGTATCTGTGTATAGAGAAAAAAAAAGCACAAAATCTGCCACCCAGACTGAGTGCGAGACTGGAGGTCACACCAGCAGGAAAATGTTGAAGAATCCTGAAGTTCAGCAGGTCTATACACTGGGCTATGGGAAAGGCTTTGTTCTCTTCAGAGTAGTTACCCGCACCTCTTCTTGGAAACCTTCAGATCTTCAAATTAACTGAACAGACACACATAGATACACTTGCACTCACACACATGTGGAACTCTCAATCATTTACATTAACCTGCAGGTTAACTAAAGGTTATTGTGAGCAAAGTGCACAGTTATACAGCTAAGGACAAACTCAGCTGGGTAGATGAGTCTCTGTGACACAATTTAATGACCTGGTAAATGTGCTCAATTTCCTCTGTATGGCTTAAACAGTTCTAGAACGATTGATAGATTTGGTGGCATTCGCACAAAATCATTAAATGTGGTGCACTGCAAAGCTAATTTTGGAATGAAAAATCATTGTTTTCTTTATGAAATGCATTTAGTTTTGTTTTTTCTTCTTTTTCTTTTGGTTTTGGTTGAACTCTTTAAACACTGACTTGCAAAAATTCTTTCTCTCTAGGCCTCTGAGGAGCCTTGTGGATCTATGCTGGGGGGCACTGAAATCATCAGCTCTGCCCACTCTCCTCCTCCCTCGTTCTCCCAGACCTCCACCTTCTTTCCACCTTTTTCTCTTTTTGTCTGTGAAGAACAGAAGATTCCCATTACCCTGCTTCACTGCTCTGTAGAAAGAATTTCAAGACTCCTTATATTACTTAATCACAGCATTCAGTGCTCCTGCTGCCATAAAACATTTTAACAATGGGCTGGGACTTCGTCAATTGTAATTTGCTGATATTACAGCCACAGCAGCGCTTGACATAATTGCTTTACTCTACCATTACTTGTAAGGCTTGTAGATCTTGGTCTATACTTCTTTGCATGGGGGGGCTGCAGTCAGAAATTTTGGTCTAACAGCTCAGAATATTTATTTCCAGTTCCTGCCTATCTGAGCAGGATGTGTCCCTTCAAATACTTTGAATACCACTGCTCTCAAATTTCACAGACACTTAAATCTATTAGGACACATTTAATTCTTCATTATTCTCAGTTTTACACACAGCAGCATGACACAACTTCCAAACAGAGATAATAACAGCAATTATTAAGAATGAAGAAGCTATCTTGAAGAAAGTAAAATAAAACATAGCTAGGACTCTGAATTCCTTGCAGGTCCAAAACTCATCCCAGCAAGCATATAACTTTAAAACATACAGATTATTAATATCAGTCTTGTTTCAGGAGAGAAGGCATCTTGAGAATAAATGTGTTTTTCAGCAGTCAAGTTAAAATGTAAATTATCAGCCCAAATTACTTCTGCTGGAGACAAAGGACAGCAACAAAATAATAACAAAAAAAAACAAACCAGTGCAAACTCTCCCTGACAGAATACATTGTGACTCATTCTGTAGAAGTCACCATAGTGAGCTGCAAATATTTATTCCTTATATGATTGTAGCTTCTCTGAGTTTGGGACAGAGAAGACACCAAAGAGGCAGGAAAAAGCCTCTCTGTAGAGAGCTGTCAAGACACAGCAGGCATGCAGGCACCCTTGCTGGACACTTGTGGGGAATAAAGTACAAAATCCATGCCATGTTACACTTCTGTGTATATGAACAGCCACAAACAATACCGAGATACAGACTTTCTAAATTACTGCAGGAAGCTGATATATTTTGATCTCTTCCCCCTCCACATACCCTGTTTTGTGATGTCTTTGGGCATCATCCAAACCTCCCTTATAGAATTAGACTACTCTCAAACTCAGTAAGCTCAGGGTGGAAAGAAGATGAAGGAGCCTCAGGAGACTTTTACGTGGGCCAGATGCCAAGGCCAAGCGCTGGGAGGCCAGCGAGGAATTTGCTGATGACTTGGTAGTACTGTGGTATACACCTCCCTCCCAACACACTGCGGCTTATGCACTCAAACACTTTGTAACACAGCACTTGCAAAAGCCTTCCTTGCAGGCATCCACATGGGGCTATGGCAGAACACTGTCAGGATGAAGTCTCACCAAAGGCAATCTACAACAAGGATGTTTGTAGCTCTGGTATGCTTAGCTCTAAGATTCTTGAAGCGACTGGCTTGTTTTCTAAAGTTCTTGCAGCAAAGGCAAGAGCTCTTGCTTGTGAGAGAAACTGGGGACATTAGGGCCTGTCATTAGAGATGGGCTCCAGGCTGGAATTTGCTCGATCCAGAGCATAGAGCTTTGGATGCCATGAGAAATCCCACACACTTTGGCCGATTGGCTCATGTAAGCGGAAGGCTACTGTGAGAATTATGCTCTGCTTATTCTGCACATTTTGCCAAGATTTTGAAAACCATTTAATGGACTTGGACAGACTCAAGAAGTGGTTTTAGACTCAAGTACTACTTGTTTAATGGATTTGTTTTATAAACACTGGCATTGAGATTTCAAAACCTTCTTTGGGATTTGTCCTGCTGATTCCCCTTAATTTTTAATGTAAAGTTAACATCTGAAGTTGGCAACAGCAACATAATTGTATAATGCAAACAGTTGCATAAGCTCATCTCATATTCAGAACACGGTCTCCATCCATCAGGATGTGGATGAAGTAAGTGGTTGGTGTTTCTGCCTGGAGGCTCTACAAACCATGGCACAAATATTGTACCCATGTTGCCCAAGGATCTCATTCGAAAAGATCTTTTGAGCCTAGAGATAAAACATATGTGTGTATGTATAGGAATATATTCATTTATTTTATATATGTGTGTGTCTGTGTATGAATGTACATGCACACCCACATTCTCCCCTGGTGCTGCCTATCTGGCTATTTGTGTCTCTTTAGAAACTTCCAGCATTGTTATTCTGATTGCTCCTCCATGATCATTCAGAACACGCTGGTGCTTAAAGGACTTCAATGAGACATCACTGCATGTGTCCCCAGTGAGCTGTTCCTCTGAGGCTTTGAGCCCTTGACCCTGTGAGAGCTGTAATTAAGAAGAACAGATTCCCCAGGATGGGAGAGAGATCAGGAAGCTGTACAGTGTGTAGGCAGTGCAAACACTCACAGTCTGCAGGTAAAACTAGAGCTGGGGAAACATGCTGGGGTGCAACAGTGGCTGGCTGCATAGAGGACCCTAATTCACTCATCCTGCAGCAAAGTTCAGGACAGCAACACTGGGCATCACCAGGACAAGAAAGAGAAAGGAAAAAGGATGGAAACTGGGAGAAACCCTGCTTTCTCATTTAATAACAACAAACTGAAAATGTCTTATGCATTCAGAGTAGAAGAAAACTAGTCATTAACTTATGTGAGGCAGCTGGTTTCCCAATAATTGCTCCTACACATTCTGGTTTTAATATTATTGTTCTTGTCAACTGTGGGAACGCAATGTACATTAATGATGGTTTATTCCAAATTGGTCATTGTCTGAGTTAATAATTAGGTAGTCGGGCACTAATTATCTCTATTTTGTCTCAAATAATTAACTAAGAAATCTGGAGAAGTAATTTTGGAGACAGGCATCAGAGCCACACACAGTAGAGCGGGCTTCGCTGTAGGCACAAGAGATACTTCACTCCAGAGAGCAGCACCAGCCTACGCCTGGGAGCAGTCAGAGTCATAATGCTCCAAGTAATGGGTGCAGGGTGGCAGCACCTCGATAAAACACATACATATGTGGTGCACACCCATTCTTCGTCCCCCTGGTTCAGCCATGAAGGAGGAAAGCTCCTTAAAGGCACTACCTGGCACCTGGTAGCTGCTCCATCACAGGCCACCATTGCTAGCTGCAATGTTTCTCCCAAGTGGCATCTAGCTGAATGGGCACCAGCAGGAGGGCACAGCAAGGAAAGAGATGGTACAACAGGTCTGCTTGGAGGACGTGACATCTCAGCATTTACTCTTAAACAAGCCTCCTGTGGAAACGACCACAGGACAAAGTTGTATTTGGTGCACAGAGAATGAGAGACCTTGGGCATGTGGGTCATGCTACTTGAGCTTCTGCTGGGGCAGGGGCCACCCATAGCACCCCTCCAAAGGTCTGTGCTCTCAGGGCATGGCTGAACCTGCATCACTGATCCCTATATTCTGGCAGCACCCACCTCTCCTCAGGAACAAGCAAGATATCCCAACTGCAATCATCCTTCCCTATTTTATCTACATATTGTGGAGATGACACCAGTAATGCTACATGGGAAGCCTTCAGCAGTAACTTAGTGTTTTCTGCTGGCCACTTTAAAGTGAATCAAGTTTACCCTGGCAAAGCCTTAGGTGAAAGCAATGAAAAAATTCCCTCTTTGGTTATTCTGGTGTAATCTGTCCTTCTTATGTAAGGATTGTCAACGTTATCTTGCCCTTGTGGGCACCAAAAACCCCATGAGATGGTCAAGACCAGCATCTATCATGACCTGTTATGAACTTACCTCAACATAGAGGATAGGAAAAATGCCAATCTTGTCACCTAGCATTCCTTCTGCCCAGTTGTCATCTACCCTCCTGATGACTGTCAAAATTTCATCCTAAAATAAGAGATACACAAGATAATGAGATTTTTTTTTTCAGTATAAAGATGCCGTTTTCTAGTTACCCACAAGACATCTTAGGGAGAGAGAAGCCCATAAGCCCAATGAAAATGTTCTCTGAATCATGAGCCAGCAGCATCCCTGGCCCAACATCCCACCCAAAGAGCATCCATCCCACCCAGTGAGCATCCTATTCAAAGTACATTGAAACACCCTGCAGACTGGTGCAGCTCATGCTAGCAGCCAGCAGCTCCAAGGGCATGGGCAAAGTGGGTAAGGATAGGTAACTCCTGGCTCCATTGCAGGGACAGGGAGAATGCTTGACCCAGGAGGTTGTGTCTAACCCAAAAGCAAAAACTCTCTATCATTCAGCTGCCCTTATGCATCCAAGACTCCACGGTGGTGGTTGGCTGCTCCAGAATACACCCAAATGGGAAGCAACAGTAGAGCCACAGGTAGTTCTGGAAACACTTTCAACAAGAAGCATACAGTGCCCAGCAACTAGCCTACACTGCTGATGCATAAATGTTACTTCTCCTTTTGAAAAAAAAGTATATTTAAGAGGTAACAGAGTAAAGTTGAGGATAACAAAAATCAAGTGGCATTCATCTGTTGGATCAGATTCAGTTAAGAGACAAGTTCACTTTCTAAAACCAATGACAATTATTATTATATTCAATCTAAAATATTTTTTTTTAAAAATGGTGATGGATAATTTTGGGATTATAAAACAGGTGACTATGCAAAGTGAAAATAAGACTGATTCTGCTCAGTTTCCCTTGACAGAGTTAAATCCCAGAACATACGTGTCATTACCAAACTTGGGCGACTAGAACCAAACCCTGAGATACCCAGTTTGAGCTGCTCGTCTTGTCAGTGGATTTCCATTACCACATCTGCTGGGGTCATACTGAACCTGGCCTTGAGCCAGCACTGCTTGCTACAAAGGCTGTAGCAGGCAGCACTCTCTGGAGAGCACTGCCTGCATGCTCAGATCTACAGTCAGAGAAAAGGAATGGGCTGAGAGAAGTTTTGCTGAGATACCATCCATTCTCTCATGGCATCCAATCTTCATCTGCTCCTGTTCAGAAATTTATAAAAAAAGAAGAAAACATCTTCCTCCAGAAAGCTGAGACAATGTTCCCTGCTGTTCTCAATTTCTATCATTCACTCTAGGAAAACGAGAGCTACATATGGCCTAGCAGTCTGCATGTAATAAGCTTTCCATGTTAACTGGTCAGGCAAGGGAAACTTTTATTTTTGTTTTTGCACAGATACTTCTCACATAGAAAAAAAAAAACCACAAAAAACCCCCAACAAACTCACAAACTCCTGATTCAGGATGTCCAGACTGTGGATTTGCAATGATAGAAAATGACCAGAACAGGGATCTGATGTGACGCACTTTGCAGTTTTTGGATATGTGCATTTTGAACACGTGCATTTTGAAATAGTTTAAATGTTTCCTTTGAATTATTCATCTGAATGATCCATTAGAGGAAAGCTCAGAGAAACAGACTGTATCCTTCAGCTATTTATTACAGCTGGAAGGATGTGAAAAGAATTTGTGTTTTTAATTTCCTGAAGAAACAGATAGCATTCCCTTCCAAAGCCCTCTCTGCACAGACCATTTTTGATCTGTGAGAAAAGCTGACAGCAATACATGTCTGCAAAGTTTCCACATGCTCTTACAAAAGACCAATTATCATAAATTTAGAATCTAGGTAAAGGGAGTAGATGAGGAAAATAAAAGACTGTATTCCTTCAAGAGCCTGCTATAAGTGTTCCTACTTTCTGTATTTGTTTAGCTATTTTCTTAAATGTTTTTTATTAACCTCCAAAAAGGTGAAGGGTCTATACTTTCCCTATATATTTAGGTATACGTATCTAATCTTAGAATCATAGAGTTGTCAGGGCTGGCAGGAACCCCGAGGATCATCTAGTTCCGACCCCCCTGCCATGGGCAGGGACACCTCACCCTAGATCAGGTTGCTCAGAGCCCCGTCCAGCCTGGCCTTAAAGACCTCCAGGAATGGGGCTTCCATCACCTCTCTGGGCAACCTGTTTCAGTGTCTCACCACTCTCATGGTGAAGAACTTGCTCCTATCATCCAATCTGAATCTACCCATTTCTAGCTTTGCTCCATTCTCCCTAGTCCTATCATTACCTGACACCCTAAAAAGTCCCTCACCAGCTTTCCTGTAGGCCCCCTTCAGATACTGGAAGGCCACAGTAAGGTTCCTGCAGAGCTTTCTCTTCTCCAAACTGAACAACCTCAACTCTTTCAGTCTGTNCTCAGGTCCTTTTCTTCAGGGCTGCTCTCAAGCCAATCACCGCCCAGTCTATATTGGTGCTTGGGATTGGGTGCTTAGGTCTGCATGTCCAGACCTAAGGTATATATATATATGTGCAAATAGATGTGTGTGCACATATATGCATATATGCATATGCGTATTTGCATATACACATACACATAAGAAATCAAGAAGCAAAAAATTTAGCTGTAGAACCCTAGAATCACTTGACATGACTCTTTCACTGGCACAGAGCAATCCCTTTCCTGGAGCAGGTTAGGAAGAAACCTAGCAGGGAATGGGTGACCTTTGAAGATCCTTTCTACCTTTTGGATTCTACAGACCTAGGAAATGTGGAAGGTTTTCCAAACACTGATCTTAGTTTAGCTCTGCCAGGTCTGGTTGCTAAATGCAGTCATGGATAGGAGAAAATCAGATAGCTGTGCATTTCAAGATATGCTGACATTCAAAATGTGTATCTTTGTGGGAGAGAAACATGCAAATCCTTGAGAATGTTTTCCATTACAGAATTCATTTTCAGAAGGATGCTGAAAATCTTCAGGAATTACAGCAAATCCCAAAACATCTTTTGAAATTCTTTATTAATAGAGGGTTTCTTTGAATTCACAGCCCACGACATCATTCTATACACTGCACTGGTGAGAGCTTCGACATGAACTATTTTAGTACTTCAAATTAGTTGGATAGCCATTCTACTTATAAATTCCTAGAAAGGTTCCCAAAAGGATCATGAATAGTAAAGAGCCACAGATCTCTTGGCATACCACTTCAGCTTTCTGAACTTCACTATCTGACATGTACTAAATTGATTTCCAGGCAGTATGAAAGGAGCCAAGCCTCAAATCGCATTTCAAAAGCAAACGGTATCCACTGTAGTTTGACAAAGATACCTTGTGCTCTTCTTGTGCCTGCTGCCAAGGTCTCTAATTATTTGCTCTTTCCTACTTGCTCAAGTGTCTCTCTGTTCCTCAGGACTGGGCATCCTTGCGACAGGCACGTGGGACCTGCAGTTCCAGTTTATAACCATTATCAAAAAAGAAGTCAATGATGAATCACTTAAAAAGCAATCTGATTGACAGAGAAATGAACCCTTTTACTGAGAAAACGGCACGAAATTGTGTCCAATAACAGTCATGATTCACAGCCTGATTTTCACTCTAGTCATTAACAGCCATTAACGAAGCAATACAAAGCAGATGTGCCTGCTATCTGCAGAGATAACAACTCCATCTACAGCACCGGGGAGATCTCAGCGATGGCAGGATGGCACCGTGTGGTGCTTGCTGTGCCCAGCAACAACACTTGCCAGCTGGCATGAGAGTTTCAGTTGTCACCTACTGCTGGGATGGTCCCTCTGAGAACAGCAAATGCTGCTGGAATTGAGCACTAAGAGGCTGAGATGCCACTCTGCAGCCAGGAAACAGTATCGGATGTGACAGCTCCAAGATTGGCACAGCATTTGTTAAACACCACTGTGGGCTGGGAACAAAAGTATTGGAAAATGAAGGAAATAGCCAATGTGATTGAAAATATGATGAGCAATAAAGCTTGGCAAACAGTTGGTCCTACCTTGACAGGTCTGAGACTCATCTACTACTGAGCCTTCAAAGGGCCACATGAATTCACACATATAAAGGCTGGTCCAGCACCAAACCAAAACTGTGGGCTGAATTTGACCTCAGTCTAAGCCTGAAGTAACCACACAAACAGATAATAATGAAATTACTCCAGATGTGTGCTGCTACAGCTGAACGCAGAGTCCTCTGGCACATGGCTTGTACCAGAGAGTGCACAGCTAAAGGGAGGATGGGTTATTTTTTGAAAAAGAGGCAGCAGGAGCCCAGGTTCCTGCTTGGCTACCATGCAAGGAGACATTAGAAAGCTAAGTGAAGTGAGTATTTCCCAAGAGCATACAACAGAACTTCGTAGGTCACATATTGATTGCAACCATGGTAATTAACATTATCATGAGCATTATTACACTTCTGAAGTTGTTAAAACTGATGCCAAGCCAAGTCAAGGCTGTAACTAATCATTACAGAGAACAAAATAAATGCTAACCAAATGATTTGTCAGATCACTGCTAAACACCGAGGAAAATTATGTTAAGTTACACATCTGGGATGTTTCATCTTCTAGCTACTGCAGAGGAAGGAACAGTGGTGAGACTCTATACCTGTACATGTGGCCACTTTGGGAAGAGAAGTTACAGGAAGCAGTCCGCACGATGTAGAAGAATGTCAGGTTAGAGCTTTGTTTGTTGCATTAGATACTCAAGAACTAAGTTTCTCTGTCCCTTCCAGTTTCATACTTACATATATAAAATTATTGTATCTGACTTATCTTTGGATTTTTATCTAGAGAGTGTTGTGTCTACAGGAGATAAAAATGGGTAAATGACAGAAGCCCTCTGCAGCACTGCTCATGGAGACCAGCGTAAAGCAGACTTCAGGATATTTTAATTTTGAAAAAAAACAATCAACAAAACAATCCCCAAAAACCTAGTAAGAGGAAACACCAAATATCCTTTGTTTTCTTTTTTTGCACCGACAGATACTCTGACTCCATGATAACAAAAGGAATTGGAAAAAACGAAGTCCAGCAAAAGAGCAATAAAATATAACGGTATGGAACATCCCTATATTTGAGTTTCCTTCTTGTAGTTTCTCTTCAGAGGAAACCCCTTCTTTATTGCATGTTTGTAAGTGTGCTGGTTTGAGGCGAACTGGAATACTTTAGAGAGAAGTTAGATCATTGGCTGCAAAAAGAAAATAATAGTGATGTCTATGTCACTCATAGGTTTTGCTGAGAGATATAAAACCAAGAAACATAAACAAAGTCAGTGTGTGTCTCTGGCTGCTGCTGCTGCATTAACTATCTCTGCCTGAGTCTGTGTAACTGCAACTAATCATTTGAGATTCAACAA
>VWYK01062059.1:0-10467 GCA_013399775.1 Semnornis frantzii | reverse complement strand
CCCTGTCTGATTCTATGATCCTAGGGAATATGGAGGGACCCAGGGGAATACAGCAGAGGACTGGGATGTGAGCTGTGGAGCTGATTGGGTTTGCAGTGATTTCGGGGCTCACGTTTCCCTGGGCACCTTCCCCACCACTCATCCAAGGCTGCCTCTGAAGTGGGTCTGGGGGCAACTCAGCTGGGTCATTTTGGGAAATGCTTCAGTGTGATCATCTGAGAAAGAGCCTGGGATGCACTGGGCTTGCTGTGATGAGCTGTGATGAGCAGGGGTCCAGCAGTGCTGCCGTGGGAAGTGGGGAGTGATTGATGCTCTGTGATGCCTCTATCCCATGGGGACAGGCAGGGGAAGTCACTCTCCCCTTCCCCATCCACCCACTCCCAGCTCAGGGTAATCCCAGTCCCTCCAGGAGCCTGCAGCCTTCATGGGAACAGCAGATCTCTTCCCAAAGTGGGCCTCCATCTCCCACACACTGCCGGATGCAGTGCTGCTGGGGGTTCAAGAAAGGAAAGGAATCAGCCCCCTGCAATCCTGGGGGGAAAGAGGCTTTAAACCAAAGGCTGCAAGAAATAATCTTTCACATAACATCCATTGAAATCAGCTGCAGAAGGCATTGTCTGCTGCTTGAAAAGCTGCTCTGCTTAATTGCCCCAGTGCTGCCTGTAATCCCAGCTTACTCAGGGCTGAGCCGAGGCTCTGTGGCAGAGACCTGCAGGAGCTGAGCCTGGGCTCTGCAGGCAAATTAGTTCTGGATCTTCTCCTCCTAGAAGGCTTGTGGGGATTAATGGTGGGTGGAACATGCTGGACTCTTCCACAGTGCTCATGGAAGGAGTTTCTGTGGGGCTGAGACACCATCCTGGTGGGATTACACCTCTTACCTCTCAGCTGATGGCCCCCATGGGTCCCACTGTGGAATCTGTCAGGATAATGATGCTGGATGAGGAGGTGTTGCTGTGGGTGCTGCTGGGTGTAGCAGCAGGAGGAGGTGTTGCTGTGGGTGCTGCTGGGTGTAGAAGGAGGAGGTGGTGCTGTGGGTGCTGCTGGGTGTAGCAGGAGGAGGGGTTGCTGTGGGTGCTGCTGGGTGTAGCAGCAGGAGGTGTTGCTGTGGGTGCTGCTGGGTGTAGCAGCGGGAGGTGTTGCTGTGGGTGCTGCTGGGTGTAGCAGCAGGAGGTGTTGCTGTGGGTGCTGCTGGTAGGATACATCTGGGTTTTCCCTGGGGATTCCCCTTTGGCATGTGGCACCTGAATGCCATCAGCTCCTGTGGACCCAGGAGCTGGGATTGGCTCTGCTGCTCTGAACCTCGGGATAAAACTGCTGCAGTTTGGCTGCCTGGGTTACTCCTCATGGTTAGACATGAGAGAAGCCCAGCAGCAGTGTGGCTTTCTTTGAAATCAGGAGGTCTCTAAGTGTTCTCTGGGTCTGTAAGTGCTTGCTTGGGGTTGCTTTGCCTCCATGGTGGAGGTGGTGCAGGCATTCTTGTGTACCAAGCTGGCTGAGATGTTTGTAGTAGCAGTGGGTCCCTGGGCTCTGGCTGCTTTACCCCTTTGCCTGTGCCAGGGTATGGCCCAGCCAAGCTGCAGAGTGCCCACAGTCTTTGGGGACAGTGAGTGATGCCTCCTCCAGAGCTGCAAGGCACATGGACAGGCCCGAGGGGCTCCTGGGGCCACCAGCTTGGTCAGCTCCAGCATTGCATCTACAAGAGGCCAGGCCTTAATACCTTAAACTTAATTGTCCTGGGCTGCAGGAGCACTTGGCCTTGGAGGGAGGAGATTTTCTGAGCCAGCAGCTGGCTGGCATCCAGCTCTGCCTCCCTGGGGAGCGCCTCTGCCTTCCTCCTCCTCTTTGCCCCACATTGAGCTCACATCCTCTCTTGGTGCACATCTCTGCTCACTAAGTCTTATTGAAAGCCATAACTGGATTTTGCAGACTGGGCATAAAGGACCTAAAAGATAATAAGTATTAGAACTCATTAGGTTAAACCCATTTTCAGGCCCACAGCCTCATCTGAAGGAAGTTAAATCACCTTTTCCACAGGGTATAAGTGCCAAAAAGGATGCCATGGGCAAGGATATGATGGGGAGAGGGAGCACAAACCTTGCAGCATTCTAGGGAGCATCCCTTTGTGTCACTGAGGTCTGCCTGTGATGACCTCCCTGAAATATCTCCTTATGGCACCAGCACGTGGACCTGATACTGTCCACATTCAAGTCATAGAATCAGAGAATTGATTCAGTTGGAAAAGACCTCCAAGATCATTGAGTCCAACCATCAACTCAGCACCACCCTGGCCATCAAACCGTGTCCCAAAGTGCCATGGCCACAGATTTCTTGAACACCTCCAGGGATGGGGACTCCGCAGCCTCCCTGGGTAGCCTCTTCCAACACCTTGCAGCAAAGAAATTTTTCCACCTCTCCAACCTACCCCTCCCCTGGCACCATTTCAGGCTATTTCCTCTCCTTCTATCACCTGACACAAGGGAGAAGAGGGCAACCCCCACTTCATTGCAACCTTCTTTCAGGGAGTTGTAGAGAGGTCTCCTCTCAGCCTCCTCCTACAAACTAAACAGCTTCCATTCTGGCCTCCTGAGGAAAACCCACAGAAATGGTGGGGAAATGAAGGCTGTGAGCACTGCACATTGGGGATGGGAGTGATGCTGGCAGCAGGGATGCTCAGGGCAGGGAATCTGGGGGCTGGTGGATGAAGGCTCTGCTGGATTATTCCTTCCTATTGCTGAAATCAAAGAGGGATCCTGCTGGGTCCCCAGCCCTGTGCCTGGCTTTCCAAATGCAATTAACAAAGGAGAGAGCTTCCTCCTCTTTCCACAAACATTCTCCAGCCCTTGCAGAGGAAACTCAGGGACTACCAGATGGGATAATGCTGATGGAGAGTCAGATAATGTTGCCGATTAATAATAATAATAATAATAATAATGGTGATGATGGTGGTGTAACATGGGGGATTTCAGCAGCTGGGAAGGGGATACCAGCTCATTTTAAGTCACCAATTCCCTGTATCCTCTGCCTGCCTGAATCTTGGGAATGCATGGAGATCTCCTTTGCATTCGGTGCTGTGCTGTGTGCTTTTTAAATGATTCATGGCTTAAACCCTTTTTCTTTATGAGCTGCTTTCACACTTGCGAGGGGAATTCAGCCTACAAGAGGCTTTGATGGGATTGCATGTGGAGGAACAGAGCGTGGAGCAACCCCCCACCCCCCCCATTTCAGGCTCCACTTGGGCAGTTGTAAAGCAAAATGCAAGGGGAGCATGCAGAGAACCTGCCAGCTCTGCGTGCTGCAGAGGTGAGGTTCCCTGGAAATCGGCAACCTGAAGGCAACAGCATTCCTGTGCTTTCAGGGGCTGCATCACCCTGCTGCACCCTGGCTTGGGTTTGTTTTGGGAGCCCCTCGTGTGCCCCATGGCATCCTGTGGTATCAGATGGATGCAGGGTCTGGGTGGGGTTCAGCGTCCCTTGGGTGGGGTTCAGCAACCTCTGCCTGAGGATCAGCATCCCTGCAGAGGGGCTCAGCGCCCCTTGGGTGGTGATGAGCTACCCCTGGGTGAGGATCACCATCCCCTGGGCACTGATCAGCATCTCTTGGGTGAGGGTGAGCATCCCATGGGCAAAGATCAGCATCCTTTGGGAGGGGATCAGCACCCCTTGGGTGGGGGGGGCCAGCAGCCTCCCAGATGGCATCACTGCCCTTGGGTGGTGATGAATATCCCCTGGGAATGGATCAGCATCTCTCAGGTGGGAGTGAGCATCCCTTAGGCAGGGATAAATACCTCTGGAGAGTAGTGATGAGCATCCCTTGGGTGAAGATCAGTATCCCTTAGGCAGAGATAAATATGCCCTGGGTGGCGATGAACATCCCTTGGGTGGGGATAAGCATCCCTTAGTCAGGGATGAGCATTCCCTGGGAGAGAGCCTGTGATGTCCATAGGAATTTCCAATGCCAGGTAGCTCTCCAGCAAATGTACCATTTAGAAATGGGATTAAAGTTGCTTGAATCAGCTTGGTTAAATAAGACAGGGACGTGCTGCAGGCCCTGGGCTGCTCTGCACAGCACTGGCTGGTCAGTCTTGGTGCAGTGAAATAGCCCAGGGGCAGGATCCAGCCCATCACTGGCGGGGGGTGTGGTGTGTGTGGTTATGTAGAACTCAGCTCTTGGTGGGTTTTTCATCCTCAGGAGAGCAGAGGAAGCACTAATAGGAGGCTGTGCAATTAGCACATCCCCGTTTCTCTGCATCCTGAGGCCTTTTACAGACCTTAATCAATTAATCTGAGGCAGGCTGATCTCTGTGGATGCGAGGATCTGTGATACCTCCTGAGCTCAGTGCCTCCTGCCTAGCTGGGCTGTTGGCTCTGCCTTCCCCTGCCTTGCCCTGGGCAAGTGCTGAGACCATTGATAAATCTCGTGCAGAATTATTTAAAGATCAAGGGTTTTGGGTTGTGGTTTGCTTTTTTTTGTTTGTTTTTTTTTTTTGCCCATGAGGGAGGCAGTCAGCTGCCTAATTTCAATCTAAACCCCTCCATTGATTCCCAGTGAGGAGGAAGATTTACCAACCCTCCAACACACTTGGAAATCCTGCACAGAAATCTGCCAGCAGATGGGCAAGTCCTGCTCTGGATTTACAGATCTGGCCAATCACTCCCAAATAAGAGGTTTTTCCTTTGCCTGGCTTTGGTGGCTTGTCCTATAGAACGGATTAAAACACTTCCTGGGGAAGCAGATGCCTTGGGAACATCTCACCAGCAAGATGAGCTGGGGATGGGCTTTTGGTGAGGGCTTGTAGTAGCAGGTTGAGGGGCAATGATTTTGAGCTGGAAGAGGGGAGAGCCAGGCTGGAGATTCATAGAATCATAGAATGGTCACGTTGGAAGGGACATCAAGGATCATGCAGTTCCAACCTCCTGCCATAGGCAGGGACACCTCCCACTAGCACAGGTCACTCAAAGCCTCCTCCAACCTGGCCTTGAACAGCTCCAGGGAGGGAGCAGACACAACCTCCCTGGGCAACCTGTGCCAGTGTCTCACCACCCTCACTGCAAACAACTTCCTCCTAACATCCACTTTCAATCTCCCCTCTGACACTTCAAACCCATGCCCCTTGTCCTGNAGAGCAGAGCAAAGGGGCAGAATCCCCTCCCTTGCCCTGCTGCAGCCCAGCACACAGTTGCTGTCTGGGCTGCACTCACACTGCAGCCTCATCTTGAGCTTTTCATCCACCCAGACCCCCCCAGGTCCTTTTCCTCAAGGCTGCTCTCAGCCATTCACCACTCAGCCTGGATATGTGCTTGGGATTGAGAAGAAATTCTTTACAGTGAGGGTGGGGAGATGCTGGCACAAGTTGCCCAGGGAGGTTGTGGATGCTCCCTCCCTGGAGGTGTTCACATCAAGGTTGAATGGGACCTTGAGCTACCTGGGCTAGTGGGAGGTGTCCCTGCCCACATCAAGGCATTGGAACTGGATGGTGTTGAAGGTTCCTTCCAAACTAATCCTTCTGTGATTCTATGTGGTGCCAGCCTGGTGTGAGCTGCATCCCTGCAGGTAAGGATGGAGTAGCTGCCACTCGCTGTGACACCCCAAATCTGCTGAGTCAGCTGGTTTTAAGCAAATGTGAACCTTTCCTGAACACCCCCTCTCAGCTGCAGCGTTGCACAAACCTGTTCCTCAGCAAAATCCAAGGCAGAGGGGAGCTGAGCACATCAACTTTGCTTCAATTTAGAGGCGACCGAGTGCTTGCTCTGCTCAGCTCACCCCTGGAAGAGGCAGCTGGAGGATGTGGGGTGCTGGAGGGGAGATGCATCCCATGGTCCAGATGTGCCCTGCTGGGATGGAAACCTTGATCTTCAGTGTCCCAGTTTAGCTCAGTTCCCAGCAGGAATGGTATTTAAATTCAGCCTGGTGTGTCTCATTTGCTGCCTCTGCCCTAAGGAGTGAGAAAGGATGAAAATCCATTTCCATGGTGCCGAAGATGATGATGGCAGGCTCACCTGGGAGCTCCAGTTGCTCAGCTTCTGCCTGGGCAGCAGTGCCAAGATCCTACTGCAGTTCAAGAGGCTGAAAGGCTTGAGAGATGCCAGCCCCAAGGGTTCCCAGTGCCCATGCTGGTGTCACTGGTTAGTGCTGTTGTGTATGCTGTGGAGGCGCAAGGGCGTGGAGCTGCTCTGCAGCAGCAGCAGCCACCCATTGCTGGCTCCTTGGGGGTGAGGATGGAGACACATGGGACTTTCTGAGGAGGCACTTGGACCCTGCACCAAATGGGGGGCTTTGGGGTGACAGCAGGTCCAGGGAGCACACTGTGCACTCTGTTCTGGCATGCCATGCACTGGCTCCTGCACTGATGGCACTGGATCTTTGTGTGTCATACACACTGGGTCCTGCACTACAGGCACTGGATCCTTGCATGCCATGCACACTGGGTCCTGCACTACAGGCACTGGATCCTTGCATGCCATGCACTGGGTCCTGCACTGACTCCTTGCATGCCATGCACTGGGTCCTGCACTGACTCCTTGCATGCCATGCACACTGGGTCCTGCACTGCAGGCACTGGATCCTTCCACACTGTCACATTCCTAGGTATTCCCAGAAGCATTTGGGGATGAAGGGGTGGGGGAAAGCTGTGCATGCACCCAAGGGTGCTCAGCAGGCTGCAGGACCATGCTTTCCACCACGGGACCCAGGTTAGTGCCTGGGCTACAACTCTCAGCGGGGAGAGGGGCCCCTGGGCTCCTTGCCCTGTGGCGGTCATTAGACTCCCTCCCATCCCTTGGTATTTTCAAGCCCTATTCTTCGCCTGTCCCCGCGATAAGCGATGCTAATGACGTGATGAAACTGGAGAGCTGGGCTGCTTCTCCTCCTAATGGAACTCTTGTGTTGGTTAATTTGCTGGTTTAAATGGGCTGATTGTTCTCCTGCAGTCGCTGGGGCAAGCCATGTGAGCCCTTCCAGCCTGTTCACCCCTGGTGAGATGTGAGGTGGTGCTTGAAGGCAACTGAACCTTGGTGCTCAATAATTGCAGAGCACTTCGGTGGTGAGCCCCAGATGGATAATTCATTTGGTGCTTCATTCATCCTCGGGCACAAGTGGTCACTGGGATGCTCAGGCTGCTCAGGACCTGTGTCCACCTCCCACCGTGCATCAGCTCTGCTCAGGGAGTGAGGGAAGAATCATAGAATCAGGCAGGACTGGAAGGGAGCACAAGGATCATCCAGTTCCAACCCCCCACCCATGCCCAGGGACGCCTCACACTAGATCAGGCTGTCCAGAGCCTCATCCAGCCTGGCCTTAAACACCTCCAGGGGTGAGGCTTCCACCACCTTCCCTGGGCAACCCCTTCCAGGGTCTCACCACTCTGGTGAGAAGCTGAAGAACTTCTTCCTAACATCCAATCTGAATCTCCCCATTTCTAGCTTTGTTCCACTCCCCCCAGTCCTATCACCACCTGACAACCTAAAAAATCCCTCCCCAGCTTTCTTGCAGGCCCCCTTCAGATCCTGCAAGGCCACAATAAGGTCCCCTCAGAGCCTCCTCCTCTCCAGACTGAACAGTCCCAACTGCCTCAGTCTCTCCTCATAGGAAGAGAAACCTTCCAAATCAATGTAGTGGTAGGATGAGGGGTGATGGTTTCAAGGTGGAGCAGGGGAGATTTAGGGTGGGTCTTAGGAGGAAGTTCTTCACGATGAGAGTGGTGAAACACTGCAAGAGGTTTCCCAGAGATCCCAGAATGGTGGCATTGGGAGGGACCTCCAGAGTCCAAACCCTCTTGCTAAAGCAGGGTCTCCCACAGCAGGTTGCCCAGAAATGCATCCAGATGGGTCTTGGGAGTCTCCAGAGAAGAAGACTGGACAATTTCTCTGGGCAGCCTGTTCCAGTGCTCTTGCCAACCTTACAGTAAGGATTTTCCTCCTGTTGGGGTGGAACTTCTTGTGTTCCAGGTATGGTGGAGGCCCCATCCCTGGTGATGTTCAGTGTCAAACTTGCTGGGGCCCTGAGCAACCTGATCGAGTTGAAGATGTCCCAGCTCACTGTAGAGATGTTGGACAAGATGATCTTTGAGTGTTTCTTCCAATCCAAACCAGGCAGGATTCTATGAATGAGTATTTTCTTGGCCCCCACATTTCACTGCAGAGCCCCAGAGCCATGGGTGGAACTCACCTGCTTTCTGCTCCCACCATGGCTCAAGGGATGCCAGCACCAAGGGTGGGCAATGTCCCTGGGTCTTCATGCTGGTGGCACTGGTTGGTTATGTGTTAGCCAGGCACCTTGCTGCCAGAATGAGGATTTTGGCTCTTGGTAGGAGTGTGGTGATGGAGTTAGGAAAGGAACCAGCCCATTCCATCCCAGCTGGACCTGTTGCCTGCTTGTACTGGTGCAAAGCACCTGGAAAATGTCTCTGCTTCACTCTACTGTCCTTTGGCTCTGGGTTCCAGGGGAGTCCAGGGCAGCAGGGAGGGATGTCCTTGCCCTGCTATTGCTGCCCAATAAATTTCCAGCCACTTGACTCTTCTGGGGCTGGATCCATCCACTGGGGCCCAAGTGGAGTCCAGTCCATGGCTGCAACTGGGAACAACTGGGCACAGCTGGCAAGAACCAGTTGAGGGCTGGGCAAACCCCTCCATGCCAGCACTGGGCAGCACAGTCTGGTCTCTTGGCAGCCTTTGTACCCACCACAAAAGGTCATCTCCCACCCCTGCCCTGCACTGCTGATTAATGTCCTAATTAACTGACTTCATTAGCTGTGTCCTTACAGCATGGAGAGGGCAAGTGGGGTGCATGGAGCAGCCTTTTTGGGGTGCTGCTGGCATTGCCCATTCTAGATGGCTGCCAGCAGATTGGATACCTGCCCCCACCTCCACTGCCCCCATTAGCTCCCACAGTGTCCCAAGCCCCTGCTGATCCTGGAACATTGGTGCTGGCTCTGTTTGTAAAGTGGAGCCATCCAGGGAACCCTAAGCCAGTACATTATCTCCTGCAGACAATTAGCAGAAGCATTAATGGAATATATGCAAATGAGCAGTAATTGACCTGCAACTCCACAGTTCATGATGGAGAAGGATGAGCTCCAGATGCCTTAATGATAGTAATTTAAGCTCCTTCTTTATATGCCATGCTTCCTTGCCATAGCCCAGCAGGACCAAGCCCAGGCAGAGAGGAGGATGGGTGGCAGTGGGGGTGCTGAGGACCAAGGACAGCCTCAGGGTCATGCTGTTTGCCCTCCAGACTGCCCCTATAAACCCTCAGGAAGGTGAGCTGAAGTGCAGAACAGTGGGAAGGGAAGCCCTGAGTTCCCACGGAGTGGCCATTCCCTCGTGGGCACTGACCAGGGAGTGCAGGAGCGTGGCCAAGCACCCACAGAGGTCCATGGCACCAGCAGGCCAGGGGATGCCCATCCACCATGGTGGAGGCTGGACCACCTGCCCTGGGTGTGCACTTGTCTTCTACCAATGAAATGCCTGCAGATGCAGAGAACAAACAGTCTACTTGCTCAGCTGCTACTCCAGGTTTGCTCAGTTGCTACTTCAGGTTTACTCAGCTGTCGTTGGTGTGGACCAGCACAGGCTGGAGGCTGATCTGTTGGAGAGGAACTCTGGGAAAAAATCACCTAGGAGTCCTGTGCCTCTGTGGCCAAGAGGACCAAAGGCATCCTGGGGTGCATCAAGAAGGCTGCAGCCAGCAGGTCGAGGGAGGTTGCTCTCTGCAACTACCTGAAAGGAGGTTGTAGCCAGCTGGGGTTGGGCTCTTCTGCCAGGCACCCAGGGACAGAACAAGAGGACACAGCCTCAAGCTGTGCCAGGGCAGGTTCAGGCTGGATGTTAGGAAGAAGTTCTTGCCAGAGAGAGTGATTGGCAATGGAATGGGCTGACTGAGGAGGTTGTGGAGTCCCCATCCCTGGAGGTGTTTAAAAGGAGTCTGGATGAGGCACTTAGTGCCAGGGTTTAGTTAATCAGGTGGTGTTAGGTGATAGGTTGGAGTCGATGATCTCAGAGGTCTTTTCCACCCTGGTTAATGCTGTGATTCTCCTCCCCTTCTGCTCTGCTGTGAGTAAGCCACATCTGCAGTACTGTGTCCAGCTCCTGGCTCTCCAGTTCAAGAAGAACAGGAACTTTCTGGAGAGGGAACAGGCAAGAGTTACAAAGATGCTGAGGGGACTGGAACATGTCTGTGAGGAGGAAAGGCTGAGGGAATTGGGGCTGTTTGGTCTGGAAAAGAGCAGACTGAGGGAGATCTGATCAGTGCTTCAAAGATGGATGTCAGGAGGATGGCACCAGGCTGTTTTCAGTGGTGCCCAGTGACAGTACAAGGGGTAATGGGCACAAACTGGCACATAAGAAGTTCCATCTAAACATGTGGAGGAACTTCCGTAATTTAAAGCTGAGGGAGGCCTGGAGCAGGCTGCCCAGAGAGGTGGTGGAATCTCCATCTCTGGAGACACTTCAAACCAGCCTGGATATGTTCCTG
>VWYK01062054.1:2008-14042 GCA_013399775.1 Semnornis frantzii | reverse complement strand
GAAATTAAACTAATTTTTTTTTTTTTTTTTTAATTAAATGAAAGAAGATGCCTGTAAAGAAAGCTCACCATTAAAAGGAATAAAATGATATTTTCTTTCCTTGGAAATGTTACTGTTCTACAAAGGATGTAGTAATGATTTAATTACAAAAACCCAGCAATCAGTACAATGTTCTAGAGTAGAATTATAATTATTAAATATAAGATTTTAAACTATGCCACACATGGGTTTGTTTGTAGCATGTCCTTATCCCTTTTCTGCATTCCACAAGCGTTTGGGATTAAATTAGGTTTTGCAACGCTCACAGCTCAACTTAATTTCCTGCGTGACCAGGACGGAAAGAAATGGCAGGACTTTGTTTAATAATAACTCTCTGATACCAAAGGCCTAAAGTGATGAAATTCCTAAAGTATCAAGCAGAACAGGGAGTGGCCCTTGAGGTTACTAAACTTTCATTCAGGCACAGTAGCTTAAACAACAAACAGAAAAAGCCACCTGCCCAGGTGGGAGCTTGTGAAAAACATATTTATCCTGCTGCATGCAATATTGTTACAAAAGTAGACTTCAAGTCCCAATTTCTCATCCTCATTAACTCACTGGATGCAAACTGTGCAAGAGTACTGAATGCCGGATATAAACAACAACAGTCTTTTTATTTAACAGTTTTTAAAGCTTGGTGTTCTTTTCAATCACTGAAAATGGTTGCCTTTCTTACCCCATTGTGATATAGCACCAAAATTGAACTTTCCATTTTGTTATTTTCCTTCTCCAGTTTTTGGGTTTACTAGTAAATAAGCAAGCAAACATGGGGTAGGGAGCAAGTCCAAAAGCCTCAAAATTGAACAAACAACATAAAATCAAAACCCCAACCCAAAACCACATTTAAAAAGCTACCCATTAAACATATTATACTGGAGAAGAATTTCTCATGACTAAAAATCTCCATTTCAGGCCAATCCCCAAATACTGCAATTTTCCCTAACTGCTGTTTTCCCTTACTTGGGGAGTCTGGATTCTTGGAAGACTGTGGTTTCACATCAGGAATTGCAACATCTTCTTGCTCTCTGTTCCCATCCAACAGTCCATCTTCATTGTTTTCAAGCTGTTGGGTCCAAATCTCATCAGTTATGTTACTGCTATTATTCAAGTCGGGAGCTTCCAGCATTTGGTCCTTCTTACTTTGGACAGCCCAGTGCATTGACTAAAGAAATGCAAAAATAACAAAGAACTAATTCCTGTGCTTGAAGAGATTTCAAATGAACTTGTATTTTCTTTCTTATACTGTTGCAATAAATAGTTAAATCAAGCAGATAGTAGAAAGAAGTTTGCAGATCAGTGGGACAGAGGAAGGCATGGTTACACACTGCAAATAGCTTTTGAGGAGATTGCTCATGTCAGGTGAGAATGCACAAACTCATCAAATAATTGTAACCATTTTTTGTCCAGATTCTTCTGTCATATCTCAGACCTTTTTTAAGAGGCCTTGAGGGAGTTAGAAAATGCCCATGTTCAAAACTGTGTATGGCTTCAAGGTGCTCTCTGAAAGCAAGACAATTTGAGATTTACTATTGAAGTCTAGGAAATTATTTCTGTTTGGAATTGAACTAAGTCTGATGGGATACTTCTAGCAAACATTTAACCTCAGAAAGTGTTTTAATTGAAGAGGCTCTCAAACTTCTTGTAAGCAGAATTTAAATGGCCAGAATTAGCAAGGGGAAACATTTATTCTCCTGCCTTAAAATATGGCCATGTAGACTTGTAACTATCATTCACCTGATAAGGCAGGAAAAAAAATAATTAATCAAACATGGAACACTACTAAATTATCACAGTAGCAAAATTAGAAGGAAAAAAATCTTCAGAATGTGTCAGCCACAAATCATCCCGCTAGCCTAGCAGGGCCTCTTTAAAGACCTCTTTGGAGTCTCAGGTTCCAAGGAACCTATCTTCTAAATTTTCCAGTGAGCTCTTTATTTAATCAGGTAGCATGAAAGCGTACCTGATAAGCAATATAACAAAAACATTATACAAAGATCCTATCTTTAATCTAGCTTTGAAAAGAAATAAAAGGTTGCTACAAAAGCAAGTGTGGTGAAGCATTTGAAAAGAGCCCTGAAATTAAACTTCATGTGATATACATGATAAATTGACTCTAAAAGCACTAGCCTGAAACACTTTTGTGAATGGGCTGCTACAGCCCTCCAATTTTGCCTACATTTCCTTAACAGCCTTAGTGAAGGAACACTCTACCCTATTCCCATCTCCAAAACCAAACACTGCAGCAGAAGTGTTGCAACTCA
The DNA here is from genome assembly GCA_013399775.1 of Semnornis frantzii. Lineage (NCBI taxonomy): Eukaryota > Metazoa > Chordata > Aves > Piciformes > Ramphastidae > Semnornis > Semnornis frantzii. The sequence goes on along the minus strand of VWYK01062054.1, from coordinate 11,742 downwards.
TCCCCTCACTCACCACAACACTTTCTCTGGATCACCCCTACCTCCCCATGCTCCTGAAGGCCCAAAGCTAGACAACACCAACCGTTTTCACAGACTGGCTGAGGGCCTCCCACTGTTGGAAGGGAATGGTAATTTTGCTCCGTCGCCAGTAATCGTATCGCGCTCGGCTCTCTTCATTAGTAAGAGTCTCCTTAGCTTGCTGCAGCTTCTGGAAATTCTCCACTAGGACACAAACCAAGATAAAAAATCCAGTATCTGCTTTCAAATAAATTAATTCATTCAGATATGAAAGGCACGCTGCCAACAATAGCTTAGAGCAAACAGAGTAGAGGACACAAGAAGGAGAACAGAACTTAGTGACAAAGATAGACAATTCTGCTTACAGTTTTGCACAGTTTCAGCAGGCTCTAAGATCACAGCACCTGTGGTGGACAACTGGTAGCATTTTCTAATGAGAGCTAAAAGGTTTGTTTGTCCAATGGCTTCCAAATCTCCTAAACTTACATCCAGAGAAACTCACAGCATACAGCAGGCAAAGGCACAAGTCATCCTCTGAGACAACCTTCAAAAAAGAAATTAAACTAAAGCAGCAGCACTTAGAAGGAACACACATCCACAGCAGCAAGGAAACCCGAGCAAAGCACATCACCCGGAAACATGAGCAGGGGAGAAAAAGACAACCAAAATGGACAAGGAAGAGGCATCTAAACAAGATTAAAATTACTTGTGCATCTTATTAGGTATGTTTCTACATATGCTGAAATGTTGTCTTGAATGCCAGACTGCATCAATCAGAGTTTGTCCTTCTCCGCACATAGTCACTTTTCATTAAATGGTTACTAAGCATGCAGCTGCATGTTACTATTTGTAGAAAGGTTATAAAGATTTGGATTTTAATTGATGAGTCACCTATGTTATAGTGATCTATTATTATTCATTTATTCCAGTTTACAAATTAGAGAAATTTCTTTTGACACACACAAACCCGAACACTAATGAAAACTGATAACAACAAATCAAACAACAGGCAACAGACTGAGGGAGCAGCTCTATTACATTTCCTTTTTCTAGCATTACTAGTTTTCAACAAATGTCTATTTTAACTGCACTTTACTGAGTGTTAGGCTGATGAAATGTTAAAAATATAAACTTTCACCAGTACTGCAAAAATTTATTTAACATAAATACAGCATGTTCAGGTAAATGGAGTACAAACTGCTCCATAAACTGCTTCAACACTCAGCCTCTCTTTTTTATTTACTTTGTTTGGAGATGAGTTAGAGAGGACTAGATGAAGGGGTGATGCAGGAAGGTCAGGACCGTGCACTGCAATAGCCTTTTGCTTCCCTGCTGCAACAGGCAAAATTTTCTGCAAAGATGATTCCAGTGGTTTCACTGGGACTTGAGCTATCAAATAGAGGACATTAAGTCTTAGTGATGCTATGATTAACAGGTGATGGATAGTCTCTCCAACACCAAATGTCAGGGGTATCCTTGTCAGGGAATTCCAAAGTGAAGAATCCCAACTATTCCACCTTGTAACACACCTTCCCCAGGCTAGGCTGGCACCTCAATAAGGAAAGCCAAGCCCTGATGAGGAGTGCAAGTCTCATTTAACATCTGCTACATTCCTAACTCTGCTTTCCCAGAGGAGGGTGTGGATGAGGTCAAACTCACACACGTAGGGATGCTATGGTGTTCAGTTTATGCTTCTGTTGCTGAGTTTATAGTTGAACTAATAGAATTCCAAAGGAAAAGTTTTGTGCATTAATCAAAATGAGAGGCATATTTAAATAATTGTTATAAAACAATTTTTTGATGGGCCCCATAACGATCAGAACAATCTTCATTATAGAAGCATAAACTATTCAGACAGCCGTGAGCACCAAGGAGAGCCATCGTGTGGTGATGAATGGGACAGACTGTCTCCAGATAATGCAGGTGCTGCTTAGCCAGCACACGTATGATGAACCACACACTTCACAAACACAAATGATAGCTTGCTGTTCTGCAAACAGATGGCTTCTCATGTGGTGCTGGCTTCACTTCATTTCCAGTCATTAAATTACATTAAAAGAAGCCAAAGTACATTCAATATGTTCCTGATGGCCCTGTTCATGGAAGCAAATTAACTCACTGACGCAAGTATGGCACTTGGAATACAACTGGAAGCAGGCCAACTTCATAGGTTTAGAAACGGAAACACTGGATTAAAAGATGTTCTACCATACAAAGAAAAAAAATGAAAGGCTTAGGAAACAAACAAACCAACCAAACCAGATCCAAGAAATGTGTTCTTGCTCTATCTCCTAGAAGTGTGCAAGTGTTAGAAAAGAGCTTGTTATTTAAATACAATATTCAGTACATATGACAAAATATCTTGGAGAAAAATAATAGTAAAGTTTTAAGGCTGAATTTAGTATCTTAGTCATGGTAATCAAATAAAAGGAAAACCAAATTATTTCTAAACAGGGAAGAATACATACCTGCTTTAGGGTTTCCAGGGTGTTTGTCAGGATGACATTCGAGAGCTTTAATCTTATATTCTGCAAGAATCTGTTCAACCTAAACAAAATGTTGAGACTTGAGTAAAGACATACACACAGAAAAGATTTTCAACTGTGCTTTTTGAAAGAGGTTCAAAGGAACAATGAAGAATGCTCCAAGACTTTTTTCCTACTCAGCTTTAGAGGCTTTACTACAAGTGAATTAGGCAACAACAATCCTCCGCCAGTGACACTGCTTATTTTTGACTTATCCTTGTTTTTTGAAGCTCAGTCATCCAAGATGCCAAGTTGGCTTTAAGAAAAATATGTAAAGATCATGTGTGCAAAACCCTTTCCTCACATTTGATCACACATGCAAAATGCGTGAGTTCAGATAGGATCATAGACTCACAGAAATGGCCTTTAAAATCATACAGTCCAACCATTCTCTAACTCTAGCAGGACTGGTGATAAACCATGACCCTCAGCATCACATCTCTGCCTCTTTAAAACACTGTCAGGGATGGAGAGTCAGTCATCTCCTTAGGAGGAGCTGATCTCCACCTTGTTTAACAACCAACTCTAACTTTCAATGATGCCTCGCTGCAAGAAGCAAAGCTCTTTTGTATTGCTGAAGATGAGTTTGTAGGATTGGCTGCCTTTCTCCATATCCTCTTCATAGGAAATTTAGCTAGTACCACATCACTTATCAATACCCAAAAGCTAGACAGCCAGCAGCTCACATTCTTCTTGTCAAGTTAATTTGCTGCGGAAAAAGGTTGACTTGGAACAGAAGAAATTTACAGACAATATTAGAACATTGGCATGTACTAGATGTTGGTTAATTACAAGTTCCCTCACAGCACCACAAAGGATTACAACCACCAGGAAAGCAAAGACATATTAACAGTTAACAAAATACAGGAAATGACTGGAGTGGCCATCGGCTTAGACTTTGAAACGTTCAGATTTTCCAAAGTATCCTGGCTTCTTATGGAAATTCAGAAGCCAAAAGTTCTTTATACCATTGCAGCACAGCTTAAGTTTTCACAGAGTTTGCCCTGAAATATTAGCTGCTATTTTTTCTCATGCTAGAAAGTGTGTCCATATACATTTCTTATCCTACAAATACTCATATAGCCATATACAGTTTATGTTACTAATTTGAAAAGTAAGACTTAAAACATTTTTTGTTGAGAATAAAATTACACTTTCTTCACCTTGCTGGCTAAACTTTGTTGCCACATGCTGGAAAAAAATGTGATCTACAGGGGTATCGTAAGAATTCTACTTTTCACTCTTCTAGGTAACTTCTGGAGGCACAAGGCAGCACGCACTTGAAAATATATACATTGCACAGAGAACTTGTTGCAACTGGTTACTATAGAGCTAGCTACCACCTCTAACCTTGGCAATATAAGGGGAACTTCAAAGTACGGACAGCAGCAGAGGGATAGTGCAGCAGTTTTCGGCTCAAACAAACATCAGCCGAATGAAAAAAATACAGGAATTAGATACAAAATATATGAAGTTTCCATCAAACATTCAGTGAGATGCTTTATCAAGGATGGTATCCAATAGCTACTATATATGAATAGCATTGCTCTGGGAAGAAGTATGTAGATAACATCTCTCTTCCTCTCAAGTCTGAAGACGAACTAGGTATCCATGACCTCAATTCTACAAGAAGCCCAGAATGAACATGGGTGTTTAATACAGGAGGACATCTGTAGAAATTGAGGCTCTTTGCGCTTAAATGCTACTCCCAAGTCAAAAATAATCTAGAAACATCTGCTGCTTCTCTCAACAAATAACACCATCATTTTCATTCCTAAGTAATCTGAAAAATCATTATCGTATATACTCGCACTACTTATTAATTGCTGAGCCCTGAAGGAGTTACTGTGAGGCAGAAAATGAAAAGCAGCAGCTGTGAAAGGAGCCTGCAGAGAAACTTTAACACCGCCCTCTGCTGGGGTGTCTTCTTAGGCGCTGAACTGCCTTCAGTGGCAGACCGAAGAGGCTTTACTTAAGCAGCAGGCTTGCTCATGAAATTTACTGAGAAGAATACAGCTGAGGATCCTACACTGAGGATATCCTTTATTACAGCAGATCAGCCGACGCTCCTTTTCCAAAATCGAAATGCAATTCCAGCTAATATAAAAAACCCAGATTTACAAATAATAGCAAACCACTGACTCAGACTATCAAAAAATGGTGTAAGACACCCCTAGGAAAAAGAACACTTGTTTTAACTGCACGTCATTCAACAATTTTTAGCTAGATCTCATTATGAAGTATCTACTTGGTACCAAAACAAATTAATAAAACAAGTACTTGAATGTCATTGAAATTAGCGTTTTTAATTCATTAATATGACGAATGAAAAGGAGATGTGATTTTTTGTTTTTCTCACAAGCAATTAATACACTTTTCAATATTTTTAAAACATATATATATAAACTGAGAAACTTGACAGTATTACCAGTGACCTACAGCTGTGAACATTCATTGTATTAATTACATATAGCTTTTTTTCATCTTTTAAAATGGAAAATATATTCCAAACTATTATTTGAATGTTGTCAAATGCATATAGCTGGCTCATGAGTCATAACTGTATCACATGTTGAACTAAACTAATGAACAAGCCATTATTTCAGCAGTCTTTTTCTAGGTTCTTTCCATCAGTATACAGAGCAGAAAACTGAGTTTTACAAAGGGAGACATTAAAGATGAAGTTGGCAAGAAAGCAGGTTCCCAACGCACTTCTCAAAGTGCCTGCCTGCAGAGATAACCAACTCTAGATGCCTGCTGCAGGTAAACGAGTGCATTCAAAACGTTATTAACCTGGAGGGAAGGTGGGGCAGGCTCTTACCGTAGACAGCTCATCGCATCCTAACAAGTTGTAGTAATCTTCCAAGTCATCCGGTCTGCAGTTCAGAATTGCATCCATCTGGGCTGCTCCAGCAGGCTGTGTCCAGCCGTGGCACAGAGGCTGTGGTATAGAATCTAAATACCGAGCTGGTACACGGGTTCAAAACCCGCCCGGCAGAACAGGCGACTCGGACCCCGGTCTGCCGCGCTCTCCAGTGCTGTTTGAGGCTGGCAGCTGACACGCACACACACAACCCCACGTATTCTGAAGCTCTCTGCCTGCCATTGGCCCGCGCAGGATGCCAATCCAGCTGCACGAACCTGTGGATGGCAGTGTTCACTGGGACTTGTAGTTGCCAGGTCTCTTCGGCATTGAAGCGCTGGTATCGTCCGGACTGAAAAGAGTTGGGATACTGACAAAAATCCTGCGTTTGACAGATCACATCATCACACGCAGAGCCAACTCAAATCAGGCACTCAGAGGCCTTCCTGCACCTGAGCCAACGGACACTGAAATACACTAAGTATACACTAAAATACAGATGTAGTGCTCTTCAATAACAAACAACTCAGTTGCATGTCTGACAAAATAAAGACAACACAAAATACTGCCTTCTATCAGAGACTCTCATGCAAAATTGCTTCCGAACTGTATCTTGAAGGTAAAACTTGCTTTACATAGTAGTTAAATATACTTAATTTTGAACTGTGAATACTGATTAAGTCTTCTGTCCAGTGTAGTCTGTAGACATTTAAGTCTAGTGTCTTCTGTGATTGAAAGGATTACTTTCTAGGTATACTACTAACCACTTGCTGAAGTCTTTCTTCTGGAGCCTAAGCAGCTCTGTTTTTCAATCTTCCATCCCTGCAAGAGCTTTATAGTCCAAGACATTTCATATAATTATTGCTGTTTAAACTAACACAAATTAATAGTTATGCAGTTTTAGATGCAGTAACCTAGTCAGAATGCAGAACAGATACACAGTCTGTGACCAAGACTAGAATAGATGTGTTGGACGCTCAGAACTGTTTGTCAAATGCTGTCTATATAATGCCCACATCTACAAGTCTGTCATTTTATTATCTATACTACTAATCCTCTGAAATTATCTACATATAATATTAGTTCCACTGCTTCCTCTTCAAGGATGCATTGTTTGAAGTTTCCTATTTTCACTGTATGTTCCAGATGGCCTATTAATATGATGAAATATATAAAGCAAAAAGAGAAAGAATATTAAACAGCAAAGCAGAAGCCTTGGTGAAAGTGTTTAAACCTATTAGAAAACACTACTCCCGTATTTCTGGGTAAATAAAACAATGGCTACACTTTCTCAGCACAGTGGAAGAATTAGCAACTACAAATCTCTCCCTTTCCTCCATTCACCAGAAAAATACAGGGAGAAAAACAAAATAAAAGCTTTTAGCAAGAGATTATGTAAATATTTAAATAGACTGCACTTTGTGGGAAGATAAAAAACAAACAGCTGTCCCTCTTCCCAACAGCACTCCTGATATACTGTTTCTGGCCAAGTGTTTCTAGCATATTTGCGTAAGAGGAAAAGTTCTTTAACCCCTTCCCTCTCCAGCCTTCAGTAGCTCTTTCTGTGCTGTAGGTGAACTGCACATCCAAGAGCTGAACACACATGACAAAATGCTGAGACTGGCAAGCTGCTTGTTCACAGGGAAATTTACTTGCTGAAGCCTTGATCCCATCTATACTCATCTGTTCAGACCAAACAGACAGGGGCTTTGATTTGAACTGCAGCAATAACCACACTTTTGTCCCCCTCCTCAGGTGATTTCTAGCACTTGGGGTATAAAGGGTCCCATAGCACAATCTAAAAGTTTGCATGTGTAAGACACAAAATACTGATACTGAATAACAAGCCAAGACTTTAGTGCTCCTACTGACTTCAGTAGAACAACTCATAGAGCAAAGCATTATTTAAAAAAAAAGGGAAGAGAAACCTTATGCAATATGCAGAAAATAAAAAGCTTGCCTTCAGGACATGAACTTTATTTGGAAGAGAATCACAGTACAAGAGATGGCATGGCTTATGTGTCCACACATTTTGGTCAGTACTGCTCAGAAAATTCAAACAGTACTGGAAGTGAGGAAACCTCATATTTGTTCTCTGCACTCAACCACGAACAAAACCTTTCTATTCATTCCTAACACATCATCAGCAATTTCATTTGTTTAGAGCTCAAAGGGAAACCAAATTCTGGTTCAGCGTAACAGGAAGCTTAACATCAACAAGTAGAAGGTATAAATGTCCCTTTAAATAAACCAGAAAAATTTGGAAATCACCATTTGAATTTATTCCTATAAAATACATCAATCTTCCATCAGCAGTTCTTCTGACTTTTGTTCCAAGAGCAAAGTATCCATCTTCAAGAAGTTCAAACTGAGTTTTGTATTTCTCACTCCACTCTTGTGCCCACCAATGCTCAGAGCTGCAGACACAAAAGAGGACCTCACCACTACCACAGGGACTTCCCAATTTCAGGGTAACTACAACATCATTTACATAATCAAATCCTTGCCATATTAGAGTCATCTTGAGGACCCTTGAATAATTTCCTCACCAAAGCCTTTCCAAAAAGCTTCCAATTATACACCCATACCACTTCCATATTTCCTTCCTGAGAGCAGTCTTCACATCAATAAGCACTAAAACATCTATTAAAGCTATACTTCTCCTTTTTATGCTGACAAAAGTATCTTGTACATGCATTTTAAGAAATCTGAATCTTATTTCACTTCAATAGCAAACAGAACGTTTGCAGACAAATTTGCACAGAATAAAAAACTCCAAATGTTCTGATGCACATCTTGTTACTTCTCAGCCTGGTTCTGAGAAATAGGTAGTGTGAGAAATGGCATGTGTATCTTTTGGGGGACTGTTAATAACTGAAAGAACCAGGGAAAAATGTATTCTCCCTCTACATATACCACCTATCAAGTCAGCTATCTATAAAATATTCTAATTCATATAAATTTAAAAAAATAAGTATAAACAACTTCATATTAAAAGTTTTTTAAGGGTGCTAATATTAAGGCCTGCAAGGGAGAAATTCTAACTAATTTGGTATTGACCCTGACCTTTGAGCTTCAGTTGGATTCAAGCCACTAATAATTTAGGATGTTAAGCAGTAACATTGAACAAAGTAACAGTTAAAGTTCACAAAGCTTAGATCTTGTTTCTGTGGTGGTAGAAGTCACGGAAAGTGGCTGAGTTGTATTAAGTCAAGACTTCCCAGTAGAAAGACACACTAAGAACGCCCATGTCTGGTACCTCCTACTTACTCCAGTGAGGGTGCACAACACACCATCGTGGCTGCCACTAAAGTTTGTCTCACAACTCTTGCCTTAACTATCAGGTCTGTCCTATTGTAGATGGGCTCCATTCTTAAAAACAGCCATTGTCCAGACAGGTGCTGAATTACACTTACACACACACACACTACCCTTCCTGAATCTTAGGAATTCGAGCGCCACGCTGACACATTTAAGAATCGGTACCAGAAGCTCAGCCTGCAGGGGCAAAGTCAGCATCCCCAGCAGGAGCTGCGAGCCTGCAGGTTTATCTCTTCGTACCAAAGAGCCTCCTCAACTTTCGGTAAGGCTGTCTGCCCGGTAAACGAGTTCACCTGAGTGCTCCCGGGTGGAGTTCACCTCACCAGGTGCCTACAGCTACGCGGCAGCCCAACAGCGCGCGGTTGCGTCGTGAAACCTGGGCCAGGAAAACCGCTTGTTCTGAGAAAATGCCTTCTCTATCTGGTATTTCGAACACCGTTTCCCGTATGATTTGAAATCAGAGGACTACCGAGACGCGCCAAGCCACCCACTTGCAAGGAGCGTCCCAGCAAAGGAAAGCGCTGCGGGCTACGCATGGTGGGGGGGAAAGGAAGGACGAAGAAGTAGACAGACAACGGACACCGTTCCTTCAACCACCGTGGGCACGCCAGAACGAGGATAAGGCCGCGACAGCGCGGGGCGGGGACCGGGCCGGGCCTGGTACAGCTCTCAGCGCTCCGTCAGAAGCCGCCGCGCCGCTACCCAGCCTCTCCTGGGCGAGGCCTGCATGGGAAAGAGAGGCCACGTGACCAGGCAATAAGAGGGGAACGGAGCGCCGCGCCCGGCCGCGCGAGGGGTGAGCGCGCGCGACTATCACGTGCCCGGCCGCAGCGCCCCCGCCCTCTCCCGTCACGTGATGCGGTTTGTTGTTGTTGCCTCCGCAGGGCGGGCGCCCGCGTGGGCGGCGGCGGTCACGTGCCCGGTTTAAATCGCTCCCTGGGGGTGGGGGAGGGAGCCGCGGCGGAGGCGCTGCTGCGCTGCCCTGCCCTGCGCTGCGCCGCCAGGGC
>VWYK01062018.1:0-17102 GCA_013399775.1 Semnornis frantzii | reverse complement strand
GGAATTCTGAGAAACATTCTAATAAGGGAGTCCCTCAAAGGAAATAAATGTAGTTACTAAATACATAAAGCAGCCCAAATATTTTAAAGGACAGAATGACATCAAAAAGGCCTAAGCTAACATTAGCAGACACTGTTTGTTCTCAGCTCCTTGATCCCTGCTGTCATATTGTTTGCCTTTTTTTTAAACTGATGGCAAAAAAAACCCTATTACCTCAGAGGACAGAGATTGTATCCACGTCTGCTTCTCTGAAAAAGAAGTTTCTTTAGCATTCTTCCTCTCTGTAGATGAGAACACCAAAAATGCCTGTAGATGAGAACAGCAAAAATGCCTTTTATTAGATGAGGATGTAGTTTTTAAGAAAAATTAATGAGTGTTATGATGGGAAAAAAAAAACCACATAGACATTTAATTTTAAAAATATATTAAATTACACTTACAAGTAGTATTTAATATTTTGACATCATTTTAAAACCTCTGTGTTTGACAGCATCTCACCTTTAAATATTGGTGATGCAGAGAGAAGTTATGTGAAAGAACTTGTGAGAAAGACCTTTGTAGTTTGGTTTCCTATCAATGTTTTCTAATACCAGTGCTAGTCAGGAAGGTTTGGGATTGTTCTTGTAACCTCCACAGTTTTACTGAAGTTATCAGATTTGTGGGGTTCTGGAGAAATAAATAGAAGTGTTGAGTAAGAAATAAACCTTTAATTTATACATACTCACTGCATAGACAAAAAGCTGTTTCATGTGTGCTTTTCTCCCCCTCAAGCTTATACCAGGAAATACTTGCTCTTTTAACTAAAACATTGGCTACTTTCCTAGGCCACAAATATTGAACACCTCAATCAACTATCTTAGGTCCCAAATTTTTGAGGGGGTTTGTTGGGAAGAAAATAGATAGGTTTAACATCTCGTGTCACAAAGAATAATGTGCATTAAATGTTGAATAAAAGCCTGGAGTTAAATCTCTTTTGAGTCCCATGCATTTATTAAACTCTCATGTTCCTCGGATGGGATTTATAATGACTGCTTTATGATCTGTCTCATCTTCTGTAATTTATAGTGATAAATGACACAGTCATACCAGCATCTCTGAGGGAACTCTCTTCCTCTTACAGCTCCTGATAAATGTCTTGTCAGGTCTCGACAAACTCCACATGTACACCTTTGAATATTTTCAGTGCACACACCCTGACACTCACTGAAAGATATGCAACTCCTACACAGATTTTTTTTATTTTGACCCTTTGCAAACTGAATCATGTTTTAGGACTGGAGGTTTCTTTAGCCAATATTATAAGGTGCAGGAGAACAAACTCCTGTCACCATCCCTGGAGGTGTTAAAAAACTCTGTAGCCATGGGGCTTCAGGACATGTTTGAATGGCCATGATGGTGTTAGGTTGATGGTTGAACTTGATCTAAAAGGTCTTTTCCAACACAAACAGTTTTATGATTCTGTTCACCTTTGGGTAATTGAACAAACTAGAATTTTATCAGTACCACCAGGTGTGCTGTACTGCACTGCCTGAATACATTTTCTGCTAAGGAGGTAAAACATCTCTCAGAAAGCAAGGTAAATAAGATGAACATTCCTATGGGAGAAGGGAGCCTTGTCTGCTTCTACTGTTCAAGCTCCTGGAGAAAAAGAAGGCTGGTAGACTTGTACTGAAGGCAACTGTAACTGCAAACAGAGGCAGAAAAAGAGAGGATGCCAGGTTTAGCCAGGGACAGCAGATGATGAGGTTAACTCTGCCACACCCTTATAGCTGCTCCTTCCAGCATCACTGCAGGTGAAGGCCTTGGTGCACCTGATAGTGTGGGCTGCTGGAAGCAACAACTGCCCCAGGTGGGAAACCTATATTGGTGCTGATAGTTTACAACTGACACCTCACTGCTGAATTTCACTAGATGGCCTAGGAAGATCCTGGTGACAGGCTTTGAAATGGGGCTCTTGAGTCTGGAGAAGAGGAGGCTCCCAGGTGACCTTATTGTGGCCTTCCAGTATCTGAAGGGGGCTTGCAAAAAAAAGTTGGGGAGGAACTTTTTAGGATATCAGATAGTAATAGGACTAGGAGGAATGGAGCAAAGCTGGAGGTGGGGAGATTCAGACTGGATGTGAGGAGGAAGTTCTTCAGCATGAGAGTGGTGAGAGCCTGGCATGGGTTGCCCAGGGAGGTGGTTGAGGCCCCATCCCTGGAGGTATCTAAGGCCAGGCTGGATGAGGCTCTGGACAGCCTGATCTAGGGTAAGGTGTCCCTGCCCATGGCAGGGCGGGTTGGAACTGGATGATCCATGTGGTCCCTTCCAACCCTGACTGATTCTATGATTCTATGAAATAACCAAATCCTGAATGTCCTTGGGAGTATTAGCAGCTGAAAAAGTCCTACCCAGTGATGGAAAACTGGACAATTCCCAACCCCGAGAGGCACCACTGAAAAGAAACACGGACATCCAAATTAGCATGCAAAATGAACTACCTGTTCCCATTGCTAACATTTTGATTTCTGCTGCAGGAAGTACCACACTCACTTGCTGCAGTTTGATGGACAAGGCGGCTGGCGTTTCGAGCAGTTGGACAATGCTATCCGTTTATCCCTGAGTGAGGAAAAACAGAGACTGGAATCCCAACTTGCAGGAATTCCTAAAATGCAGCAGAGACTGAATGAACTGTGTAAAATCTTGGGAGAAGACTCAGTGCTTAAAACAATGGACACAGAAGAATAAATAATTTATGGGTTATGTTTTTAAAAGTATTTTTTTAGTTAAAAGCATTACAAGTCCAGCCATTATCCTTTGCATGCATTGTGATAGAGGCTTAGAGCATAGAGAAACACAGCCAGCAAAAAAAATAATGCTCTGAATGCTCTGTAAGACTTTAGCATTGTAGTATTAAGGAAGAAAGTGGTTGAACTGTGAACAGAAAATAAGCAAGTGCACAAAGTGTGAGATTAATGATCGTGGCTTAAGTTAATTCTTAGTGAAAGCCCAATTCACTGCAAAAAAAGTACCAACACAGTCAGGTTTTGTAGGTGGATTTTTGCTTGACACTTGGCTTGCAGAATGTGCTCTTATACCAGGTCACTGCGTGCGTATGATATGCCTGCTACGCAGAGCAAACCTGGCATGAAACTCAGGCATGGAGCACGACGGAGGCAGCATCTGGGTGAGTATGCAAGATGCATGCAAAAATCTCATTTGGGTATAAGAAACATTCTTTCAGCCTGTGTAAAACCAAACTCTTACTCTACTACTGAATGGCATACACACCTCTACCTGCATTTCCATAGGAAATAACATAATAGGCTGACAAGGAGACAGCTGTCTGAGCAACTCACTGCCCTTGTGACAGAGCAGCAGAGATAGAGCTAAACATATAATGTCCCTGTGCTGTACTTTACGTCATTATGCATACCTGGAGAGGCTCTTTGCCTTTCATGATAGATCAGTTCCTTTGGAGGATTATTTATGTCCCTTGTTTAGTTACCTCTTTTGGGGTGGAGGGTGGGAATAGAGCACTGGGCCTGGCATCGAGTGACTCAGTTTATGCTTGGCTAAGGCATTTATCTTCTCCATGGGTCTGATCCAGCCAGTGTCCGTTTCTGTTTGTAAAATCACAATATAGACACCTCGTTTGTTCCATGAGATAGTTTGTGACAGGAAGGACTGCAGGTGAGGAAAATGTCAGTTTCTGACAATACACTGAATTCTCAGGCATGACTGTCCTGCCAAGTAAAATGCTCAGCAGTTATAAAGGTCTGTGAAAAGTTAGAGCATTTTGTAACCACTAATTAATATGCCTGCCATATTTTGATAGAGTGGCTGAACACTGTGGTCCCTGTGAGCAAGTGCACCAGTTAATAGCTTTGCTTTCAGATGCACCCATCTCTTCAGTAGGAACCTGGTCCCCAGTCAGTCAGAGGTTCTTTAAGCAGAAACTCCTAAGACAGTGCTGGCCTGAGTGCCTTGCAAAACCTGTTGAATTAAAAATAAAAATGTGAATGTGAATGGATTTAAGAGCTCCTGATCTGCTCTTTCTGACTGCCAGTGCACAGTAAACAGACAGCTTGCGAGTGAAGATCAGGAGGGGTAAGAGCCTTTAAAGCTGCACAGATGAGCCTTAGCAGAGATGTAGCAATCCTGAATTTGTTGATCCTTTTTTTTTCCTAGAAGTGTGATTCCTGAGAATATTTCTCTCTGATGTGTTTAGTTTTAGAGGGACAATGCATAACCTGTTAAGAACTGGGGGTATTGTGGAGCTGCGGATGTGTGAGCGCCCTGAAAATATAAACTGTTAACTTTTTCTGTTTGCTTCAAGAACTAGAGAAAAGTGAATTAACTCCATCTGCCAAATCCCAGCCCAGTGCAGTAACCATTAGATCATCATCCTTCTCAGCGTGTGCTTGTCTTGCTGCTTGGTATGACATTTGCACTAGGAAGTGGAGTAAGTCTGCTCCCCATCCTGCTCCTTCAGAGCCTGTAGCTTGAATGTAACCCTTGTAACTTATCCTGGTGACAACAGTTTGTTCCTCTCATTAGTTTTCTCTGTAGAGTCCCCTGGGACATTTCACTGCCACAGGAAGGAATGATCTTGGGAACCTTTGAAAGGGATGAGAAATTAAGGTTCAAGATAATAAGATGTATTGTAAAGTGCAGACTGGAGGTCATCGCTGTGGTGAATGACGTGCGTGCATTTCAAGTTGCAAGTGTCTCTACTTGTCCCTCTCCCTGAAGGCTAGCTTCCCCCCTTCTCACCTTCAAAGTAAAATTCAGAGTTGCTGGGGGAAAAAAAAAAAAGTCAGCCAGGAATCTGTTCTCAGCATAAACAAGATTGATGATTTTAAAGGTTTGCACATTTCTTAGTTATGTTTTTCTAAGGTGATGATGAATCAAGCACGCATCATATGCACACCCTTGTCCCAGCTCCAGCATGTCCTTCTGCTAGTGCAAAGCAGCCTCAGAGTCACCTTTCCACAAGCCTTTCCCAAGGCAAGAACTGAGGTGGAGTAAAGGACATTAATATTTTCTCCCCACACCTTGGTTAAGCATTTTACCGTGAGGCTGAGGGTTAAACCAGCATTGTCCAGTCCCCAAGTCAAGATGACATTGAAAAGTGCTGAGCAATTGCCCCAGTTTGGCATAGCTGCAGCTGTGGCCCTGCAGCACTTGCAGACACCCCACAAAGCTGCCATGGTGCTCAACTTGGGAGCCATTATGAGGAAGTGCAGTGCCTGAAGACTGCTGTACTGCCTTGCAGAGACTGAAGCTGTCCTCACGGCACAACACAAACACATCTATGAGGAAGCCACACTTGGAAGAAAAAAGGGTTGTTTGCTGTGGGGTTTTAATGAGCATATGCATGAACCATACAAAAGATACATACATTAGGGATGACATTTTAATGAAAACTGAAATTGTACCAGGATCAAAGTAAGAACATTCTCCTCAAAAGTTCGTATATATTTCTTGGATCCAGTAGTAGACTTTAACCATTCCCATTCAGTAATGTGGCATGAGATGTCCTAGTGTGTCACTTGGCTGTTGACATTCCTGTAGGCGTAACAAGAACATCAGAGGCTGGTATGAGGAGAAAACCTTCTTTAAATGAAACTTTCTGTGTAATACTGAGCCAGCTTTAGAAGGATTTTCTATACCAGTGGCTCAATATTTTAAGTTAGTTTGGTGACTGGACAAGAAGGTGCTTTGGAGGCTTTCTCTGCAAACATTATGAATAGTCCCAAGGACTAATTGAGATGGGAGTCTCCAGGTCTGTTTTGTCTCTGGTGAAATAGGCAGCATAGGCCAGCCCACTTTGTGCTGCTTTGGACCTGGATGGGAAAGCAAGAGCAGAGGTGCATGCTCCCTCCTCAGGGAATAGCTCAGAGAGGTGTTGTTCTGGAGCTGAGTCATGGGGAACAGTTGGCCCTTGTAATGCAAGAGGGTCAGAGCAGAGCAGGATACTTTGGTGGAATTCTTTTTCATGATTCGGTGAAAGCTGCTTATCAATAGTCATTTTGTTTGTGGTGTTCAAAAGCTGTGACTGCCTGGGAGGCCAGGGAAGTGAATTTTTGGTCTTCCTTCTGCCTGTCATATCTAGGTGGAGCTAACCAGATCCAGGTGGTTGTGTCACAGCATCTGTGCATTCAGGGCTGGATACTGCAGCATGCTCAGTGCGCCTTGTGAGTGTTCTCACATGACTCGGGGCAGACAGACTTACCTGGGTCTACATCCTAGAGGACTACAGGTGCTGAGCAAAATTCATACTACTCTCAGGCATAGAGTAACTGTACAAGAAAAATCTGAATTATCTACATCAGTTTGCTCAGATAATGCTAGGGTTTTTTACAAGAATCTTCAGAATGGGAAGACCTTTTTTTTTTGTGTGTAGGATTTTGGTATTTTAACCTAGGATGAGTTTGCTTTTCAATTAGTTTTGGGACCAAACTCATTCCTGCTTTAGATTTGGAAGCCCTCCTTCTACAGGGGAGAGAAAACCCCACATGTCTTCTCAAGGGGTTTTTTAAAACCAGTGGTATTTGTATTTGAGTTAGGAATGAAGGACTTGGATATTCGATGGCATATTCTAGGGAAGACTGCAATTAAAATTACATCCTAAATCAAGTGGACACAACTGTAGTCCCCTCAACACGTCTGGATGATGATAATGCATGTTAAAGTCAAGTTTATGAGCCTGTGATCAGAGATTTCAATCATATATAGAAGGAAATCCCCCTATAGAGCTGTTCACAAAGCTTAAGAGAACTGAACTGCTATTTGAATGTGTCTTTCTTTTGGTTTTGTTCAATATTAATGCCTTTGAAGAGCAGACAATTTATAAAGCAATAAATTATGCTTTACAGTTGTAATTTATTCCAACCTCAAATAAAATACGTTGTATTTACTTTGAGTTCACAGCATTCCTTATGAATCAGTCACAGAGGATTCAGGATCTACTTGCTTGTGTTCTGGGAGACCCTTCCCATCCTACATTTCTGTGGTGGGGTAGAAAAGCTTGGGGCGGATGCTGTGTGTTGGCAGGCTGAATTATGTGGGGATGGCGAGGTACCGTGTGCAAGACCTGAGTTATGCAGGTGAGGAGCTCATGGTGATGGTGGTCACTTTAGAACTAGGTCCTCATGATTGCTGCTGAAGGCCTGTGTAATGAAATGGATTAAAAATTAATAATGATATTGATTTTGATGTCCAGGCAGAGATTGTTAATAACTATGAAAACTGTTTGTTAACATCAAATCTCGCCACAAAACTTATATACAAGGTTCAGAAACGCATGGTNTGCTGGGCTGAAAGCTGCTAGAGGCTTTGGAGCTTCCTCAGGCTCCTGGATGCTTCAGAAAGGAGGCAGATGATCCCTGACCTGGTCCTGGCTTTCTTGGCAGCAGGCTCTCATGTGCAGCAGGATGTCTTGTGGTGTGCAGTCTCGGCATGGTGTCACGCTGGCTGTGCAGGCCGAACGTGTGGAGGCATCAGGGCCTCGGCAGGCAGGATACAATAGCAGAGAGAACCGCGTAGCAGAGAGTGCCCAATGTGCTACCTACTCATCCTTTATATCCATTTCAGCCCGAGACTGATGGGCTTTTGGACATAGAGAGGTCCAGTCAGGATGGCAGTTTGCCCATATTAGGTGAAGCTGGGGCTTTGCCCCCTTCCTGTGGCCACCACGCCCAGCACAGAGGGAGGGGGAGCAGGGGAACATGCCTGGGCAAGCCAGGACATGTACAAGCCCACTTGGCTTATTTAGGCCTACCACGACATCCTGTTCTCCCATGCCTCTTCTAGCTACTGCACCCAGTCAGAGGGGGAGCACCAAGAGAGAGAGACGTCCAGGAGATCAGCCATGGGTAGTTTTGGGGGGTTTGGCATGGCTGTGGGACCACACTCAGGCCTGTGCATCAGAACGGGGGAGACAGGCTGTACTCTAGTGGGGCAGGTGAGGTGAGAGCTATCAGGTTACACATGAGTTTTGCTTTTTTAGGTAAGATGTACTTGGGTGTCTGCTCTTTGGACACACATTCCTGCTTTCTAATCAGGCCACCAGCGGACTGGCACCACCTGCTCGCTGTGAAGTGCTGGAGCCCTGAGTCTCTGACCGAGAATTCCCTGAAGAGATGGGACAGCAGGGCTTGTGTCACTGGGGCAAAACCATCTGGGGAAATATTCAAAGCAAAGATGTTCAAAGGCTTCCCACAGCTGAAATTTTCTGGTATGTGGGGAATATCTGGAAGAACACCTTACTTGTTCTTGCTGTGGCCTTATTTCTGATTATGGCTCATTTTGCAGAACCTGCTTTCTATTTTTTAAATTAGTGTCTCTAACCTCATGTAAATGACACCATCTAAAAGAGGGTAACTGTGATGTATTAAAAGTACTGCACCCACCCAGTGCAATTTTGATGCATAATTAAATTTGATGGTAATTAAAAGAGGGAGAAAGAGATTGTGATGCTGTCTGATGCAGGGATGAGGAGCCAGCTGGATCCTGGGGCTGAGCCCCCAGTGAGAAACCAGACTGGGCTGAGCTCTGGGAAAAACCTGCCTAAGAGAGCCCATGGGAGGAGCAGGTGTTGGAGAAAGGGAATAATGAAAACTGTCTTGGACATACTGGGACATTAAGTATGCAATAGAAGATTACTTTTATTCTGTTGTCATTAACCATATAGAGACAAGCCATACGGCCCTGACACAGCGTCTGTAGGATAACCCAACCAACCAAAGAATCCAAAATGTTCATTGAATGATCAATTTGAGCATGAAAATTGTAATCAGAATTACTCAGATCGAAATAACTTTAAAAGAGAGCTTATACTGGTTGTGGTTTAGAGCTGCATTTCAAGTAAATCAGATTCATAATACTTTTCATGAAGATCTGGGTTTTGAGGAAGTAGAAATTACTCTCACTGTAAATGATGAGCAAGATACTGAAGCAAACCAAACCTATTTAATATTCAAGGCAACTAAAAAAAAAATTACACTCAGTATTTCTAATATTCTTGTCCTTTCTGTCTCAGTTAAAATGTTCTCCTCAATTGCACCCACACTGTGCTATGAATGCATGAACTTCATGAGTGACTTCAGGGGCGACCATGAGCCAGCAATGTGCTCTTGTGATCAAGAAGGCCAGTGGCCTCCTGTGATATATTACAAGGGCTGTGATTAGAAGGTTGAGAGAGGTTCTCCTCCCTCTCTACTGTGCCCTGGGAATGCCCCATTTGGAATATAGTGTCCAGTTCTGGGCTTCTCAGTTCAAGAAGGACAGGGAACTGCTTGAAAGAGTGCAGTGCAGAGCCACAAAAGTGATTTAAGGGGGTGGAACATGTCCCTCATGAGGAAACACTGAGGGAGCTGGGGCTCTTTAGTTTGGAGGAGACTGAGGGGTGACCTCATTAATGCTTATAAAGATGTGAAGGGCAAGTGTCAGGGGGACAGAAACAGGCTCTTCTCAGTAATGTCCAAGGGGCAGTGGGTGCAAGCTGAAGCACAGGAGGTTCCATGTGGACATAAGGAGAAACCTTTCCACTGTGGGGTGACAGAGCACTGAAACAAGTTGCTCAGAGAGGTTGTGGAGTCTCCTTCTCGAGACTTGCCTCTGTGGCCTGCCCTAGGTGATCCTGCTTTGGCAGGAGGGTTGGACTAGATGATCTTTTGAGGTCACTTCTGACCCCTAACATTCTGTGACTTCTCTATCAGTTGGTGTTTCCTGTGCTGGTGTGTTTGGAGGTTCCTCTTTATTATACAGGTTGCACTAAATCTTTTACACCCTTTTGGCCCACTTTCTATGCTTGCTAGAATGGGTGCAGCACTGAGACATCTGAGTACTGCTACCCTTTCCCCTGGAAGCTGTACAGCACGAATGTGCATGTGAGCAGAAGGACCCAGAGCACTGCATAGCCAGACACGTGCCAGTGAGACAGGCCACAGACTCATGGGTTGGCACCATGAGGGCTCTGCCCTTGATAGCAAGTGGTAGAAGGGAGAGAGCAGAGTGATGGATGCTGTCAAAAGTGTCTCCTTTTCTTTATGGGTAGTCAGCAAACACTTTTAGGAAAAGTCTTTAAGAAATAATGTCTACACAACCAAAGTGATCAGTGGATAGCAAGGTACTAATGTAAGGCATTAAACCCAACAGCTAGTACTGATAAAGCTGGGCTTTCTTAAGTGCATGCTCACAATAATAGGACATTCTTCCACCGAGCGAACGCTTCCCAGTATCAGTTTATACCTGCAATGCCAGGGTGGTTTAAAAAGCCCACACCTGGGAAAAACAATCTTCTCTTAGCCCTAGCAAGTGGTCATCAGAAGCACACAGCTGCTTTTCATAACGTCCTTTGGAGTATTTAAATGTAACCCATAAATAGAAACAGCTGACAGCCCTTGTCTGAGCTCTGCTATTCATCCAAAAATCCCTTTATAACACCAGTACAAAGTGGCAGCCACAGAAGAAAAAAATGTGGAAACTTCCTCCCCCCACACACACCTTCTTGCTTGTGCAAAATGAGCATACCAAGAGGTGTTGTTGCAGTCTCCTGCCATCCTGTTTCTTTATTTTGGTGCTGTAATCATCTAAGCACTGATCTTCATTTATGTATGTGCCATATGGCTCATTTCTAAGCACCAAAGGATGAGGACTCTGTTTATTAGACTCTTCTTATTTAGAGTATTATGAGAAAAAAAAATAATAAAAATAGTGATTAATGCATTTCATGGCAAGATGAAAGCAGAGACAAGATATACAAGCCTGGGAAGAATGAGTGTGCTTCCTTTGTAGGAACTTACTTTCAGGGACTTTTGAAGGGAGGTTCAGTCTCTCTTTCAAGTCATGGGCTGAAAACTGCTTGTCTGAGAGGTTTTAATTAACGAGGAAAGAAAGTCCCAGTGGCATCATCAGTTTTAAAGATATTTAAAAACATTTATGAGAAGTTCCCTTAATCAATCTGACCTGGTTTGTCAGTCTCCCATGGCCTGTTCATCCTCCTCTAAGGTTGGGCTGCTCTGTGAGGATGGAGCCATCCTGGTGAGGGCTGTGTGCCCCAGGTCCTCAAAGGGCACCACTGAAATGCCTGTTTCTGTGCCTTTGGGAAACCTGAGGTTACTACACCAGCATGGGCTCCAATCTTTACAAACCCCTTCACCTCCAGCCAAGAATTATTTGTTATAAACCAAACTTCTCACTCTCTTGGCTTTAAATTGTGTTCTGCCTGTTGAAGTTTCCAATGGAGGATGAAGTTCCCAGGGGCACGTTAAAGACAGACCAGATCAGCTAGGCCAAAGCATGCTCTTACCCAGGACATAGTTCAGGGGTGCATCATCAATACCTACTTACCTTGCTGGGAAGCGTAAGGCCACGTTCAAAGCAGTTTCCTTTGTTTTGTGCTTGCAGATGCATGATCACTTGGCTAATTTAGAGCCTTATGCTGATGCAAAAGGCACACATGAGCTGCAGAAATTGGAGGTAGACAAATTCAAGCTCGAATGAAGCCAGGACAGGTTTTGCTTCTGATGAGTGCTGAGCTGCTCCAGCACAAAGTGCCTCTTTGGCACAGGGCGTTGTTCAATGACATCTATGGCTAAAGACTGCTTCCAGGTGAACAGGTAATTATCAAAGTGTGATCTCCAATGCTGCTGGAGTCAACAAGGCTGCAGCTCCTTGTGCTTCCATGGGCAACTGAGCCAGCATGCTGAGTGCTATTGCATGGAAAAGCTGTTTGTGAGTTTGGGAGGAAAGGCCTGAAGACCTGGGGCCATGAAGGATGATGTTCTCCACCTCTTTTCCTGCATTTGCAGCTGGGCAAGTACAGACAGACCCGAGGTGCCCTGCCCCAGCACCCATGAAAGCACATCTAGCCAGCACTGCCCGCCTCAAAGAGGCATTTTTTTCGTGCAGGAACTGCCCTGCATTACCCAGTGCTGGGCTGAACACAATGTTGGGCTGCACTAAATGGGCAGAAGATATCTGCTGTCTGCATCCACCTGCCCAAACGTGTCTTGAACTGGCCATAATCTGGGTTAGTGCTCTGATGCCATTTGACTGTCACAATCTTTTCAAGTGTTTTTGGATTTCTTGTGGGTGGAGGCAGAACAGACCCGACAGCACACTCTCCTGAAGTATGAGGCGTGTGGGAGCAGAAACTGCTTTGTTGCACTGGAGTCCTCAATCACAGTGAGATCAAGTAAGGGCAAGAACACAGCTCTGACACGTGCCACGGAGACCTTCTGGTCTTAGAGTTTCACTATAAAGGCACTTCATCAGCATGCAGGGATACTTAAGACCTGGGAGATCACTTCATCACCTATGTCTTGTTTCATTCACCTCAATCAGTTTCTCCTGCAGCTGGCTGAGGCAGAAATAGAGAAGCTTTTGTGCATTCTTACAGGCTCAGATTCCCTGTATCACCTGTGATCTTGAGCCTCAGGAATTCTGTTTGGGAAGTGGTGCTAAAACTCCCATCCAGTGGGTTTCTGACAGGAAAAAAAGGTGATGCTGAGTTGAACACCGTGTTGAGTAGCGGAGCTAAATTTGTTGCCAGTGAAATGCAGAGCACATCTGGGAAACTAAGCAAAACAGACTTTTGAGCTGTGAAACTTAGGAGTCTCTAGGCATCTCCAGCTGTCCTTGAAGGATTTCTTTAATGATTATAGGATATACATTACCAGAGAGGAGCTTTCCAGAACCCTCATTACTGCTGAGTTTGCAGACTCTGAGTGCCATTGCTGAGATTTACTCCTGGGCCAGGCTTGCTCTTTTGTGGGAAGCACCTTCTGAAAGGATTAGTGATAGGGAGTGCAGTCTGATGATGACATATGCAACTACTTTTGCTATTAGTGCCAACTGAGAAGTTGGCAGCACTTTCAGGCACAACGTAAAATAACAACTTCATTCCTGACCCTTAACCGTAGGAAGGCGCTTAAGGGTTTGTTTTGTTTGAATATAACTTTAAGGTGCTCAGCAGCTTTTGGGAGTAACTGACTCTGCAGTGCACCGTGGAATATGTAACTGGTGAGAGGTGAAGTCAAAATTATTCACAGATCCTACATTCCTTCCCACATTCTTTTCCTCATTGTTTGCACGTTTCATTACTTAATCGGAGCAGATCTATATCCTGATCAGCACTGCTGTGGGGAGAGCTCAGCAACCACAGCATTTCCCAAGAGTTTCATGACTTTCTCTCTGCCAGGCTGATGTTGTACTAACTGAACACTCATCCGCCACACTTAGAAAGCCTTCAGTGAAGATGATGGAAGCTTTGCAGGTGTGGATGAAAGCCAAACTGAATTTAGCCCTTAGTTATGCCTTGTCATATAGGACTGACATGACTGAAGGGGGGAAATATTGGGGGAAAAAAAGAAACAATTTAAGTTACCTTCCAGTCAATTACAGCATTCAAAGCGGTGCTGTCTGCCTTTACAGAAACCAGCTGATGTAGGCTGGGAAGTGTTCTCATGTTGCCTAGGGCATGGCTTTGATCAAACAACCTTAGCTTGCCTCACACAAAGCTTTCTTCATGCACCTGATAGGGGATCCTGCCCGAGATAATGAATCATGATACAGTAAAAAGAAATTAAAGGATTCACATCAAACTCTGCCTCTAATCTAAACAGTCACCTTGATCATTCCTCCCATGTGCTGTGCAGCAGAGCAGCAACAGTCTTAGGCACTGGCTCACGGACTGAGCACCCACAAATGTAGGTCACTGCCATCTGAGAGGCAGAATCAATATTTCAGGGTGCATGGCTCCCTCTAGATTACAAGTTTAATTGAAGGGGTAGAAGAGGTAAAATTAATTTTTAAACAACCTGTCTGGAGGGCAAAAATAGTATTAATTAAATCTCATTCACTCTTCCTCTGATCCAGCAGGCAGATGGTGCTTTCCTCCTGCACTTTGAAGAGGTTAGCCCAGAGAAGCTTCCAGAGAAAGCAGATCTGAGACTTTAGGTCTCACTTTCAGCTATGTTTCCACTGTAGGGATCATTGACATTCCTTGTCTGTTCATGGGCTGGAGAATTTGAAGAGAAGAGAGAGGATTAAAGGAACATGCTCCCAACCCTCTCTTTTCACGGCAAAGTAACAAAGTTGGATCTTTTGGAAAATCTTAGGATTTTTTTCCCCCTTGTGTTTGTACTTCTATTTATTCAGTGAGTCTTGAGCACAGTTACTTAGACTTCAGCCTGGCTTTCTTGAGAGGAGATGAGGGGGAAGGTCCCCAGGACAGGAGGAGGCTGCCACACAATGCAGCAGGCTTTACTCTCTGGCCATGAAATTATAAACAGGTCGCTTTTATGTACTGTTTTTTTCTTTTAAAGGCTGTGGCCTTCTCATCTTTATTTAGCTCCACAGAACTGCAATTCCAAGTCGGGAAAAAGATCCAACCGTTGGGAGATTTGTAATAAATACTCCACCAGCCCTTTTCAGCTTAAATGTTTGTTCTGTCTTGCAAACACAACTACCAGCCTGACTTCTAATGCCACATCTTCCTGGCCCCAGTGGAGGAGCAAGGCAAAGTCCAGCAGCAATAGCAGGGTGTTCTTCTGCAGGGCTTGTAGAAGGCTTGCCAAGGCATCCTGCTTGTCTGCTAAAGCCCCCTGCCATGTTGGAAACCACGGAGAAAGGAGAGATAATTAGTTCCTACCTCAAACTGATAAGGTAGGTTTAAAGACCTGGAGGCTGGAAGGGCAGCTGAACTTCAAAGGAAAAGCAGGGGAAAGAGAAAGTCGGGCAGAGGGAAGCCAGGGAATGCTTCCCCTCTGGGAGCAGTAGCAACTGCCTTCTGAAGCAGCAGCACCAGCACACATTTGAAGTTTGTTTCAGATTGAGTACATAGAGCTCTGAGGGTGTTCACATAACAGAGATGCCTGGCAGTACTTCCATGCATTGTGCAAGGGCTGCAAGGGCTGCCATGAAGTCAATCAAAAATGAGACTAAAGAGCTGCTCCCCAGCTAGAGCAGAGGGGTGGGACTGCCAGCCAGGGACCCACTCCTTAACCAACTGGAAGGATGAGGTGGAGCAGCTGGAAGCTTCTTCCACTGCAGAGAGGTTTCATTCCAATGCCAGAAGAGCCTGCCCACAGCCAGCTTGAGCCAGGCTGACCTCAAGCCTCTGGACCACAGGGTGTTAGCCAGTATTGTATGGTCCAAAGAAAATCTAAATGCTGGCTTTTACGAATGGGTCTGGCTCATTTGTAGGACTCCTTAAACCCCTGCTCCTTACGGAACACTGTATGCCTTCAGGAACCTCTGGCCACACCCAGCCATGACCACGGGAATGCTTTTCTAGTATGCTACAGTTTCCCTCTCTGGACACCAGCACTTCCAACATCCTCTCAGACACTCATCCCAGGCTGCCCACCTGGGTCCAGTGATAAGCATGATCCTGTATGGGAACAGGGACAGACTGCAAGGACCACCTAATGCTCTGTGTGCCGTATGCTGGCATGAGTACCCACAGCAACCAGCTCCGCATTACCCTAAGGAGGAGACTGTCCCCAGAGTAGAATAACCAGACTGTGTGGTTGTTGTCTGGGTGCAACACAGAGCAGTGTGTGAAGGCTGTTGGTGGATCACCAACCATCTCGTGTGGACGTCAAGTTACTCTCTCTTTCCACCGGAATCAAGGTTTTTAAGAGTGATTGTTATGCCTCACGTGGATGCAGAAACATTCAACGTTGCCAGAGCACTGAGTTACACCCACATACACCTTTATGTTTGTTCCCTGGTGACTACCAAACACATGTCCCGAATGTGATGGTGAGAATGGAATGTTCCTAAACTGCTGATTGCTGCAGCACGGGAAGTACATGGGTGAAGTTTTACAGCAATTGTGCCTTTTCTGCAGCCAGCAGACACTGCCTGCATGTGGCTGTCAAGGCTTGCCACATACACTGTGTAAACATGGGAAATGTGTTTGCTGAGGAGCTCTGCCTCATGTGCCACTTGCAAGTTATGGAACATGACGAAATGTTTCCCTTCTTGTTCTTACCAAGATATATTTCCATACCATTTCCCTGCTGTCATGGTAGGCCTAAATAGGCTTGCTCAGGCATGTTTTTCTGCTCTCCCTCCTTCTGTTTTGGGGAGAAGCAACTGCAGGAAAGAGGACAAAGAACCTGAAGCCACTGAGTCTAAGGACCCTGGACATTTGTATCCTGTGGTAAATGAGGTACACATGCTNCCACAACTAGGAACAGGCTCTAAATGCCTGCAGGCGCTTGGCCTGCACAGCCAGCATGACATTGTGCCAAGCCTGCACATGGCATTGCATCCTGCCTGCCCCTCTGCAAAGCTGCTGCTGAATCAGGAGTCAAGAGGAACCAGGTCAGAGACTGCACCAGACTCCATCTGCCTGAGAAAAGAGCCTGGGAAAACTCCAAAGCCTCTAACAGCTTTGAGACCACCAACAGCAACCCCTCCATGTGCTTTGGGGACATATTTTGTGAGTAAATATTTAAAGCCTCTTATTATAACTAATTGCCTCCTGCCATAAGCACCTAGTGGCTAAGTGGGATAACTAACCGTGAGCGCTATATTGACCACCAGAACCTTCTCTTCCAGTATAATGTTTGCATTTGCTGGTTACCTCTTACAGTGTTCCAGTTTTGCCTGTTCCCTGTGTGTATAAATTTCCAAACCCTGCATATCAAACCTTATAAATAAGTTTTCTGGTGAGATTTAATGTGAATAATCAATTTTCATAGTTATTGACAATCTCTACCTGGATATCAAAATTAATATCAATTACTAGTTTTGCATCATTCGTAACACCTGGTGGTTCAAAACCTGTTTCTTCATGCTTCAAAACTAAGTGCTCCATGCTGGGGACAGCTTGATTCCAAAGACACAGTTCAAGTATCTCTGACACTTAGAAGAAGAATGATGGAGTAAGGTTTCATGTTTGGTAATGCCACACCTCAAGCAGCTTTGCTAAGAATAGTGATCTTTTTACAAAACAACAAATCCTGGGTTATTGTTATCTTTGTGGTTTTGATTTCTGAGCCTTCAGGATAAGGCTAACCTAAATTTTCCTAACTTCTTTGCAAACAGAAGTGCTGGATGCTTTCTTATAAATCTTATAGGACCCCATCTGGAGTACTGTG
>VWYK01061970.1:0-11615 GCA_013399775.1 Semnornis frantzii | reverse complement strand
AGAGGGGATCTAATAAATGTATATAAATATATGAGGGCTGGGTGTCAAGAAGGAAGGGACAGCGTCTGCTTATTTGTGCCCTGTGGTAGGACAAGGCCAATGGATGTAAACTGCACCACAGGAAGTTCAACCTCAACATCAGGAAGAACTACTTTACTATAAGGGTGACAGAGCACTGAAAAAGATTCACTAGAGAGGTTGTGGAGTCTCCTCAGGAGACTTTCAAGAGCCATTTGGATGCATTCCTGTGTGACCTATGCTGAATTATGTGGTACCTTCCAACCCCTATCATCCTGAGATCTTGCAAGCTAGTATCTTTCTGTTGGTCAGCAATAACCAACATTTATTTAATGATAAATTATACCTGATGCAATGAAGTAAACTCTGAAAAAAGTTGACAAGGTGCATTGCTGTACTTGTGAGGCAGCATCAGCTGTTCAATAAGACATCCAATTGATGTCTTAAAGCCCCTCTGGGCTGAAAATGTACTTTTACGTGGCTCGAGATGATACTCATCTGGTTGGGGATTTTGTTTCAGTTTTGGTGTGGTCTTGTGGGATCTTGGTTTGTTTTTTGCTTTTTGGTTTTTTGGTAGTTGTTTTTGTTTTGTTTGTGTTGGTTTTTTTTTTAAAGATACATTGTGCTGAATACCTGCCTTATGTAGGAGTGGTATAGGAGATCTCTTGGGTGAAGAAAAGCAATAAAGAAGTTGCATTAGTATTCAAGTATTGACTGTGTTGTTATACAATAACTGTGAGTTTAGAAGTTTCTGCATGCAGTCATGATGCAATATCAGTATGCTTCCTTATGGAACAGATCAGTGCTTTAAAATTGTTGCATGTGTCTGTCGACCTAAAAAGTATTTAATGCCTTCAACAACAGAAACAAACGTACAACTGTTCTCACTTCAGGCTTGTTCACACATCAACTATTGGTTTCTAGTACTTGGAAATACAAGAATATATCTCCTTCCATTCCCTCTTTTTCGCAACAAACAAAACAAAAACAAAACCTGCTTTCTGATAGATTTTTTTTCCCCTTGTTCTTCCAGAAGGAAAAAAAAAAAAAATCTAGTCCTGTGTGTTCTTGAGCAAGAGCAGAATTATTCAAACCAAATATTTCAATGGAGAAATAAATTCTCATTTCTTACAGGATTTTAGATTTTACCTCTTACTCATGACATGTCACTCTTGAATACATGCACACAGGAGTTTAATATGAACTTATTTCAACAGTTAACTTTTAGAATATTTTTATTTGCTAAAGTGCTTCGTTTACCTTTAACCTCGATTTGAGAGGTATGAAGAGGTCTTGCTCAAGACAAAAATTTCGCTATTTTGGAAAAGAGTACTTCAACCTCAAATATTCTTCTTAAGATTACCTCTGTAATGAGACTGTGAGGAATCCAGAGCTAAGCTGAACAGTGTATGTCAGGTCAGATTGGAGCTTCAGCTTAATAATGTGCGTTATGATGGAAAATAAAGTGTTGGAACTCTCAAGTGTTTTCTGTTCGCACGCAATACTGGTATTTAAATGGGGGTGGGGGGCTGGGGAAGAGAAACTTTAACTCCTGTAAACAAGTGTTTGTTTCTATAATAGAAGAGTGTACTTTGGAGGAAAAAAAAGATCTTGGATTGCCTCAAAGAGTATTGATTTGTTCTCATTTACTCTAATGACAGACGCATGGTGGAACGAATATTAAAACAGCCTTAGAGAAGCAAATTACCTTTTTGCATGTTTAAATATCTGACTCTGAACAACATTTAAAAGCCTCGTGATTTGCATAATGGAGAGAAGTACTTTAAAATATTTTTGTTTGTAGTTGAAGGAAAAATGAGACAATAGCAGAGACAAATGGTGTGTTTGCAACAGCAATGCATTTTCAGTATTTGAGGTATTGAAGTATCCTCCTTATATTCGGCTTTTGAGTGAGAAAAAATTGCTTTGACATCTACAAGAAAAACCTGAGTGGAACATCTTAAAATCATGATAGTATTTAAAGGTTTATTTGTTCAATGTAAGTGTTAAGAATAAACATTGAAGCATAGTTCACTTTTAATCGCTTTCAACACAAAATTTACATGTGGATTTTTCTGTCATAGAACTCTCTTTGTGCAATTATGGTTTCTGTTCATGTGTATTGTTTTGCACCTGCATGAAGGAGTTGGAGGTGTGTGGTTTCTAGTAGCCTGAGAGACTACCAGCACGGATAGACTAGTGGATTTACTTGTATTTGCAGAGTTAGCATCCTTCTAAGCTCATTCTCCTGTGCATCACCTTTCTTGTCACAAGAGGAAAACCAGGCTTGGCTGACTATCAGAAGAGAGAAGCTGAGAATTACCCATCTCCCCCACTGTGCCATGTACCTCCTCTGAGAACTGAAGTCATCAGTGTTGGGATTTTGACTGCAGATCTTCCAAGCAATTTTGATTTCTGAGACTCTTTGGCATTCAGTGAGTGCAGGAAAAGAGCAGTGGACTCATTGTCATAGCATACAAAAATAAGGAGGTTTGTTTTGACTTTCTTTCAGAAGATCCTTTTAGGTTTCTTCTATTTTTTTTCACCTTTCCCCTTAAAATATTCTTTTGGAACCTTCATGAAGTAATTAACGCTGTTTTGACATTCTCTTGAATTCCACATTTTAGGGAGTTAAGCTACCTCAACACTCAAAGCCAAATATATCCAGTATTTAACTTGCACTTACATTAACATCAGCAGTGCATTTGATTCATCATGTTTAATATTACTCAGCTTTGGTATTAAGCAATTAAAATAAATATTGTCTCCCAAACGCTGTTTCACTTAGTGATTTTTTTTTAAGCTGTTTTTGTGTTTTAAGGAGATATTCAGGTGAATGAATGCAAACCAAGCAATTCTTACAGCAACATTTAAAAAAACAGATCATTAAGTTTATTAATGTGTCTGATTACTAGCTTATATGTATATTTAAATGAATTCTTGTGAGCAAGCTGAGTAAGTTAATGTTACCATGAATTTATTATCTGTTCTATTTAAGAGTAGGTAATGTTCTGTATTCCCTCTTTATCAATTCAAAGTAGTTTTGCTTAGAACAATCAGTTCCATCCCAAGGATCAATTTTATTATTCAGGTTTGTTTCTCTGGAATATTTTTCATCCTGAGGTCTTTAGCAACCAGTGTAAAGTCAGTAGAAGAAGCTGAAAAAGCCCCAGGAAAAGAAAGTCTGTGTTTCTGTATCTCACTCACTGGTACTGGGTGTCTTCTTCTGAAGCTTAGCTGCTTTTTGCTCCCATTTTTTAAAATTTTCAGGGAGAGCTCCCTTAACTCTCCTTTCTAGAGAGGACAAATTTCATATGGGTTCCTGCACCCTAGTCACTCCAAAAGGAAAGATGCAGGTAAATTTAGAAATGAGTCAGCTAATATTTATGGTAGATACACTTTTAAAACAGTGATATTAAAGCACTACCGTAATGGAGGCTAGATGGTCCTGTTGAGTACTTGTGTGTGTAAAATGGCTGAGAGATCTGCTGCTGTCTTATAGCTAAGCTGTATTTTCTGTGTTTATTTTTTATCCCCTAGGAAAATGTTTTCATGACTGTCCTAAAAAGGAAAGAACTCTCAAGCCACCTTTTCAGCTATGTTCTCTGCTGAGGCTGTCCTAATCTCTAGGATCTAATCTCTCTGTCTCTAATCTTCCAGGCTGTTCTCCCCAGACATTCTCTCACTTTAAAACAGGATTGATTGTCAACATAATAGTCATCATAAGGGGAGGTGCTCCTTGACCTGTCATTTATTCCTGTGCTTTGTATTACAAGACTCAAATAGAGTTGTTCATATCATCCAGAGCCAGTGCTAAGGCTGTCTGCTTTGTGATTAGATGTTCATCATAGCAGACTTCTGACACATTTACAAGAAAGTGCCTGCTTCTTCTCTGTAGGTCTTCTATCAGTGGGTTTAGTTTTCTACTACAGGCATGAAAAACTCTTAGGCCAACTGAAGTAACTCTTTGTTTAGTCAGTAACATGAGCAGAGAGAAGGAAAAATTATTGCAACCCTCAGTCCAAAATTTAAAACCAACTAGGAAAGGGAAGAGTAAGAGGAGAGTTAAAATTGAATTCATCTGTATTTTGTGTTGTCTGTGGGAATCTGTTTCTTGAGATAACAGAGAAATAAGTTGACTTCCAGGCATTTTACCTATAAACAGGGAAAATCTGAAATAAAATCAAGGCTACTTCTGTGGTAGAAATGTTGACTTCTAGCTGCTGTTGAAAGGAACTGGTGTATGGTAACCTCTGTGGGGCTAAGGCAGAAGAAATATGCCTTTGGATATGAAGTAAGGGAAGTGTAGATTCCTCTGTCACCTCTGAATAAACTGTTTTCCTAACTGGTCATGCAGTGCCAAGCTTTCTAATGTAGGAACATTAGGACTGCCCATAAATGAGGGAGTATAATACCGAGCCATACCTGAGAGAGACTCCAAAGGTACACACAATTTCTGAAGTAGCTTTGTTTTATTCCTAGGTGCACTGTGAAATCATGCCCCAATCTATCTGGCCCAACCTTCTCCATATACTGTCTTTCCTCAGAGAGAACAGCATCTTACCTGAAACACCTATCCCTGCTTAGGGAAACTTTGAGCAGTATTTCAATTTTAGCACATTGGAACAATTCTTATGCTTTACAGGTGGATTGCAGTCATTCTATAGCTGGCATTTTCCCACCTGTTGAATGTTTGTAGTTTCCTCCCATTCCCATGTTTCCAAGGGAATGGAAGCTGAAAGCTTGTAACTTCTAGATGCAGTTTTTTGTCTGAAGAACTAATTCATGACCCTGGCAGCAGAGGAGGAGTGAGTGCTGTTATGGGAAGAATACATGTTGAACACCTTGGGTCATGGGAGTGAGGCCAGCAAAAATAAAAGAAACATGTATTAAAGTTTGCTGAAGCCACTCTGTCCAGGATAAAGACACCCACCTACTGGCCAGACATTTTTGCTTTCATCTAACCTGGATCTGTTGTCTTAGAGAGGTTCCTGAGGCCCATCTAGCCTTCCTGCTACTGCTCCCTGCTGCTTGTCTCTGTGAACACCAGTGACGAGACCTTGAGTGTGACCTCAACGAAATGAGAGGTGACACTAAGACTCTGCAAGCAAAGGTGGCCCATGGTGACACATCCAATGTCCAGAACTAATGTAATCAGTGAGGTTTTGACCTTTGGTTGCAGCACCTTGTTTCAACAAGAATAGTATGAAGTGATAGAATGAACCTGACAAGAAAGTAGGAACTTTTTTCGTGGAGAGAATTGCTAACCTAAATTGAGGATTTTAAACTATGTTTATTAGAAGATAGAGAGACAGTCTCAGTGTTAAATGAAAAAGCAATGTGTGTGCAGAACATAAATGTGATAGAATGCTTAGTGCCACAGTAACCTTCCCTCGAAGAGTGTTCATGAATGTTATCTACACTAATGCCAGCATGATAGCATTTGCAACAAACAGGAAGTCCGATCTCTGGGCTGAGATCAGAAGGGAAAATAATACTGGTGATGATGTGGTGGGGGTCAGTTACAGACCACCTGACCAAATGGATAAAGGCTGGCATTGATCATAGAATCATAGAATGGTAAGATTGGAAGGGACCTCAAGGATCATCTAGTTCCAACCCCCTGCCATAGGCAGGGACACCTCCCACTAGAACAGGTCACTCAAGGCCTTGTCCAGCCTGGCCTTGAACACCTCCAGGGAGGGAGCAGCCACAACCTTCCTGGGCAACCTGTTCCAGTGTCTCACCACCCTCACTGTAAAGAACTTCCTCCTAACATCCAGTTTAAATCCCCCCTCTGCCAGTTTAACCCCATTGCCCCTCATCCTGCCATTGCAAGACCTTGTTAAATACTCCTTTCCCAGCCTTCCTGTAGGCCCCTTCAGATACCGGAACTGGATACTGGAACCCTCCATCCTCATGGGGGATTTCAGTTGAATGTCACCAGTGTTCTGGCAGGCATTGTGCAAGCAGTTGATGAAGTTTCTAGACTGATTCTAGACAATTTCTGTACATAAAAGGGACAATTGAGATTAGTGCTCTGTTTGACCTGCTGCTCACTAACAAGGAAGACTCGAGGGTGAACATGAGCACAGGTAGTAGCTGGGCTGCAGAAACCGTTCGGGAGTTTGAGGAAGGCTGAGAAGGTAAGGTGTGAACTTAATCCTAATTTAAACAATTGCTATGCAGAGACTGTTATGAAACAGGTAGTGTGGGGAAAAAAGGAGAACCTGGGATTTTTTTTTTTAATTTTTTTTTCTTAAAGAAAATGCACTAAGAGCCTCAGAATCAACTAATTCTGTTGTATAGAATGTTTAAGAATTATTTGCATTACTTCAGTTCCTGGAAAGACTCTGAAGCACAATCTCTGGCAATCCATTTTCACAAGTGTAAAGATAATTGTAACTGTTTGACATGGATACCAAGAGCAAACCATTCCTGAACGGCCTGACTGCTTTCTTTCATTAAGGAGAGCAGTTAATGATAACATACCTTGACTGCAGTAGGACTTCTGACATTATCTCCTGCCCCATTCGTATTTGCAGGTTGAGGAAGTATGATCTGGACAAGTTGACTATCAGAGAGCTTAAAAATTGGCTGGGTCACAATACTGAAAGGATGGTGGGCAGTGTTTTAAACTCCCACCTAGTAGATAGGAGCACAGTACTCCAGAGTTCAGGGATGTTTGGTACATTTTTTATTGACCACTTGGGTGGTGAGACAAATCTGCCTTTAACAAATTTGTGGACAGTACAAAACTGAAGAGGAGTGTGGTGCAGCTGATGTACAGAGTTTTATTAAGACTTTGAGAATTAAGCTTACAGAAACTTCCTAAATTTACTCAAGAAGAAGTGGAATGTTTTGCAGCTTGCACAACAGAACCCCGGGCATGATTATGGACTAGGAACCAAGTGATTAAGTTGCAGCCTTGTTGAAAAGGATGGAACAAGAATGTGCTTTGTGGGATGGATGGTGGGTTGAGTGAGATGCCATGATGTCTTTTCATTATAGATTAGATAACATGAGTTACATTGGAAGAAACATAGGTAGGAGATTGAAGGAGTTAATCTTTCCCTCTGCTTGCCAATGGTGAGGAGGGTAGACTTGTGTAGCCCAGCAAAGAGGAGACTAGCTTGTGGTCTCATGGCAGCTTACTGCAAGCTAATTGAAAGGAAGTTTCAAAGAAAAGATGTCAGTGCTGTAACTGTGTCACAGATGTTGTAGTGAGTCACAGGCTGTGGCTTAGGATATTCAGAATGACCACTAGAGGAAAGTTTAAGTATGAAAGTAGTGCAGCAAAGGAGTGGGTCAGCCAGAGAAACTGTGGAATCTTCATCTTGAAAGTTTTCACAACTTTGCTTAATATAGCCATGGCTTACTCATCTGCTGTTTTCAAGTCAGGGCTGAACTTGATAACCTCAAAATTTCCTATCTAACCAATGCATTTCTGTAGTGCTGTATCATATACTGAAATAAAAAACCAGGAAGGGTGCATTGATAGAAGGTCCTGACAGTGGTACACAGTTGTTGATACAAACACCTAGATGTTGCTGTTCATAATTTTGCTAGGTACCAAAGATAGGTATCAAAGTCCGTTGGAATCTAGCTAAGCAATGGAATCTAGAGAGTACTATCAAGTAAACCCTTCCTGGTCAGTTCAACTTTGAATGAAGCTTCTTAAGTATTGGAGTAGCCTTTAACTAGAGTTGGCTTGGAGAAAGTATGGAGGTTTTGTCACTCAAGATGTTTTAAAGTTGGAGAATTATGTTTCTAGGCTCGGCTAAATATAGTTGATCCTTCTTTTGGAATAACCAATGTACTAGGTGTTCTCTGAAATATTTTTTAAGCTCTGTTACCAGTGGGATCGCTTTTAAAGATGGGAAATTTCTTATTATATTACTCTTTCAACTGAGAGTCGCAGTTAATTTGCTTGGAAACAGATGTCTCTCTTCTTACATCACAAGATACATGCTCCTAAACAGTATTTTTTCATTTTCTTTATTATGATTTTTTTCCTGATCATTAAATAGAACACAGACTGAAGATCTAGAATCTGTTTTCTTTTGGACCCCACTCCAAACATTAGAACCTTCATAGGTATGGAAGTCAGTTGTTCATGGTGCAACACAAGCCTGTAGAGGAAGCCATGCATTAGCCTTCTATAACGTTAACCTCTGGATTAAATCTATTCTTTCAGTCCTTACTTAACTACTCTGGATATTTCTTCTTATGGATAGCCATTAATACCACTGACCTCTAGGAGAAAGTAGCAATATACAACATTCTTTAGATGATGCTGTAGAATTAGTAAGGGAGAAAATGAGATTCCATTTCTGTCATCTTCTAGCTTCTCCACTTTCTATTTGAAAAAAGATTTAAACAATATTTCTTTTTATCCAATTATTTTCTTAAATAGTTTTTGTTGAAAAAAATGCTAGCTTAAAAAAAACTAAACAAAAGATTGTTAGTATGCTCCCATGTTGTGTTATGTTTAAATACAAATGCAGACTTGCAAGTAAATAGAAACATCTCAGCAATTTGAAACAAATATTTATATGTGTCATGAGTTTTTGTCTGTTTCCTTTCTGAAAACAACATCATATTTAGTTTTTGGAGAATCTGATAAATCAGTTGTGAGTTGTCAGCATGAATTTTAATTTTTCTAATTAAGTCAGTCGCATGTAATTTAGTAAAAAATACTAGCATGACATCTAAGGTGCTTTTTGCTTACTTAATGCAATGCTCATTAACATATATTGCCCTAATTGCATATATTCCCTTTGGTTTCAACTCCAAAGAAGATCTAACCAGTGATTAAAAAGACAAGAAAACATTCTTCATGATATTTTTAGAGAGTGAGGAGGCTAAGCAAAAGGAGAGAGGATTTCCTTCTGAAGCAAGGATAACTTCAAAATAATAGAAATTATACTGTAAGCCCATTTAGGACATAAATATGCAAACACCCACAAGATTTGCATGCTAATCTTTGGGTTGTCTTGGATATGGTAATCTCTGTGCAGGCTACAGAAAAGGAGAAGAGTGGAAGGCTTTTTCTAAGGAGAATCAGGACATGAGTCATAGCTCATTTAAGGCATATCTCTTCCTGGCTGGGGTGGATGTGGGAGGGTATTCCCTAGACAGAACCTGAGAGAACTTGTATTGAAGGAGATAGCCAATATTTATTTCAGCAGGATCTGGGGGAAGGTGATAGAGGGAACAAGAACACCCATTCCTTTGATTATCTTCCTTACCAGAGATAGCTAGTGCAGTTAGAATCTCCACAGAATTTATAGAAGGCATTTAGGTAACCAGCTACGTGACTCTCTGGAGTCTTCTCTGTCTCTCCTGCAGTGAGCTGTGGACCTTACATTTCTGATTTAAACCATGCTTTATTTGAATGGGAAAACAGGCTCCATGAAGAGTGCTGAAGCTTTTTGCACTGCATGGCTGTAGAAGGCACACCTGTACAAATAATGAGACAAAAACCTTGAGTGGAAAATAAATAAACTTTTTAGTGTGTATATATAAATAGTTTTGTGAGGTGGAAGATATTTTCATAGCCAGCAATAACTTAGGTTTGACTTTTACAGTGTGTAGGATCTGGTTTGACAGCATCCCTAAACTCCAATATGTGGCTATGTAAGCATATGTTTACGGTATAACATATCACAGATCTTAACTTTTCCATTCCTATTAAGAATATATGCATTGCATCCATGTCTTTGATTTATGTGTGGGACATACTTTTGATATTTAGAGTGATTATAGCTGTAATAAGTAAAAGCCTACTGCTGTTCTAGTTCTGTCTCGGCCATATTTTCCTTGGGTTTTTGGTTCTGTCCAGCAGAGTTCATTGACTATTATAGTCTCAACTAGTTAGAAGGGCACACCTGAATTTTGCTTATCGATTTGCACAATCACAAATGCCAAAAGAATGAGAAGCACAAAATTCCATTGCTCGTAATGGCAATTTTCACTTGTGCTAGCTTTCTTTTTTTTCTCTTCTATAATCCACTACCAAGCTGCTAATGTGGATCCTAATGCTATTCTAATTGTATCTAATTTCAGAGTTTAAAGTTATACTTGTTGATTTAAAACCAGTGCTGTTCTCGAACAGCGTGACACTTTTTTTTCCTGAATGACAGAATCCCTAGTAAGTATTCAAGTCCTGATGGTAGTGTTTTTATGGTGCAGTCTTGATATTTTAGAAGGACGTTTTGGGGGAAGATTTCTTTTGTTTTCTTTTTGATTGTTTCCCAGGGAGTGTAAGTGTGGTTTCTGTTCGTTTCACTCTGCTTAGAAGTGTTGCATCTTTGCTGCATCTTCATGAATGTGACACCTTATGAATGTTCTGGATACTCTTAACATTGCGCTCTAGTTGCAGAGAAGCCCAGAAGGACCTCACAAAACTGCCTGAGGAAAAGCATGGCGAATAAGTACTAATTTAGCTAAATGTAATAATAGAAGAAATAAACTAGTGCATGCCTACAGGATGCTGAACTGAGCATCGGCAACAGTAGTTCATTTTCCTGCTGTATGTAACCTTCTTCTGGACATACATTTAGTATTGTAGCTTTGGTGTCCCCATCTCAGAGATATACAGGTCACTGAAAACTAGAATGACACTGAAAATCACAGAATAGCTGCCTTTCAAGGAGAGACTCAAAGGACTGAAGTTTTTCAGCCTGGAACTGAGAAAGTTGACAGGAATGTGATCGAAGTTTACAAAGTTATGAAGGTAATGTCCAAGGTGAATGCTCTGGGACACTAGGAAGTTGGGAGGAGATTTCAAATAGCTGCCACACTTCCTTATCTGGCTTCTGGAGAACTTTGTCCTGGGGAGCGATGAAGGCACACAGCAGCAGGAGGTCCAAAAGGATTTGGAGATATTTCTGGAATATAGAGGGATACTTAAATTTCCTTCTTTTGTTATCTTTGAGTCAGGGCAATCATTTGTGTACAAGGGAATTTTGGATGCATTATGAAGACAATGGGAGCTACAGCTATAACAAACATTATTGGAGGAGGTATGGTTTGCTGTTTTGGGACTCAACTTTATAGAACAGAGCCTCTGCCACAAAAAAAAAATAATCTGGCATTAGTGTTGAAGGAAACTAAACAAGGTGGAGGAACCTGCTGCAGAAAAGGGAGTTATTGTAGTGAAACTGTTCTTAGTTAATATTTCAATCAGTGTGTATGTATGTCCACATTTATACAATTTACAGAATTGATACATGTTTTATTTATCTTCTTGAAGGTACTCAGGAAAAGCTTTTGAAAATATTGATTTGGTTTGGTTTGATTTGATTTTTTTTTTATCCGGTTGAAGCCACTGTAGAGTAATTGACAGTTGACTCACCTTACTCTTTATCTGCAGTATTACTTGTTAGCAATACTTTAGAGCATGTGCAACACAGATTCAAAACACCTCTGAGTTAATTCGCCAGAACTAGCAATTTGTTGTTATTATGTATGTTGACTAGGGAAAGGAGTGAGTTGGGAAGAGGAAGATTTAGGAACTGAGTGTTTAAAATTTGTTTTTTGCAGAGTTCTATGTGAAATCCACATGATCCACACTCCAGGTGTGCTGACCCCTG